>VDFB02168854.1:42625-88365 GCA_007258455.2 Sequoia sempervirens
ATCTGCGATAAAAACCACATAAACCAAGAAATCCTCGCAGCTGTGTAAGGTTCCTAGGAGTAGGCCAATCTACGATAGCACGGATCTTCTCAGGATCCATCCGCACTCCCCCTACACTGATGATATGGCCTAAGTATAACAACTCAGTCATCCCTAAATCACACTTGGTTTCCTTAGCGTACAAGGACTCCCTCTCCAAAATGCTGAGTACTGTATCCAAATGAGCCAAATGCTCCTGCCAAGTCCTGCTGTAGATCAAAATATCATCGAAGAAAACAAGTACATATCTCCTTAGATGTGAGTGGAAGACCCTGTTCATGGTGGACTGGAATGTCGCTGGAGCGTTGGTTAGCCCAAATGGCATCACCACAAACTCGAAGTGTCCACAATGACAACGGAAAACAGTCTTCTCAACATCCTGCTCATGGACTCTAATCTGGTGATATCTCGATCTCAAGTCTATCTTCATGAAATAACAGGCACCATGGAGCTCGTCAATAAGCTCATCTATACGAGGTATGGGGTACCTGTTTTTGATGGTCCTCTTATTCAGGACTCTGTAATCAATGCACATACGAAGTGTACCATCTTTCTTCTTCACTAGGACAACTGAAGAAGCAAATGGTGATTTACTTGGTCGAATGTGACCCATAGCAAGCAGCTCCTTGATAGTCTTCTCTATCTCGTCCTTAAGCCGCTTTGGATGCCTGTAAGGAGTAATCATGACGGGCTTAGCACCCTCCTCAAGCTCTATGATGTGCTCAATACCCCTGTCTGGAGGTCTCCCTGGTGGAATGTCACTGAAAACCTTCCCATGCTTAACTCTCAACTGCTGAATGTCAGGATGATACTCGGTCTTATGTTGTCCCTCCTGTATAGGTGTCAAAGTGCACTCGGCAGCCCACTCAACCATGTCATGACGCATAAGTCTCTCCATCCGTCGGAAAGAAATGGTCTTGACGTTACTGTCTCAGATGGCCTTTAGAATATGAGTCTTTCCATCCACATCAAACTGAATCTCCATATCTTTGAGACGAAGTGTGACTTCCTCAAGGGAATGAAGCCACTTCATGCCCAAAACTAAATCAATATCTCCCATATTCACTACGTAATAATCAGCCTTGAATTCATAATTATTCAAGCGCAAAGGGAGATCCTTAATCATATGGTCACATCTGAGAGTGTAACCATCAGCCACCTTAACCTGAATGCCCTCAAACCCCTCGGTTATGAGTCCACGCTTCTCCACAAATCTAGCATCAATAAAATTGTGGGTGGCTCCTATGTCTAGAAGGGTGATAACCTTTTGACCTGCCAAAACTCCACGAAGTCTAAAAGATCCCTCCTGCTGAATACTAGACAACCGTGCCTCCTGGATTTGGAGCTCTGACTCTGCCTCTACCTTAGGCTCTAAAGCCTCTGATTCTGACTCCTCGGAACTCTCCTGCTGTTCGGAATTCTCAGATTCTGAATCCTCATAATAGGCCCACATAATTCTATTGGCCTTACCCTTAGGCCGCAAAGGACAATCGTGGTTAGCGTCCTAGGGACCTTTGCAGTAGAAGCAAAGCTTCTTCCTGCGCAAATCATTAAGAGTCTCACGATCCAAGGGTGCTGCTGATTTACCCTTTGAGTCACTCTTAAAATCAGATCTCTCCTTATTCTTATTAAATCCATTATTGTCCCTGAAGGAAGTAGTATTTCTGGAGTTGAACTTGCTAGATGGTGCTGCAAGTTCCATGCTGCGTGCCTTCTTCATAGCTTCCTGTAGTGAAAGAGGATCAAATTCCTTGATCCAACCTCTCAGTGGTTCCAACAATCCCTCCACGAAGAGCACAACTAGATGCCTCTCTGATATGTTGGGAACCATCACGAACAACCGCTGGAAGTCTCCTATGTAGGCCTCCAAACTACCAACCTGTCTCAACTGGGCCAAGTCTCTAAAGTAAGACTCAGGATCCTTCTTGTCAAATCGTTCCACCAATCTGTCTACGAACTCCTGGTAAGTGGTGATACGATCGTGTTGAAGTGTCACCATCCCATGATGCCACCAGTCATAAGCTGCTCCCTCAAGGTGCAAGGTAGCATATCCGATAGCGTCATCCTCTGCCATGGGACGCAATGTAAGGAAGATATCCAGCTTACTGATCCAAGTCTGAGCTGTAACCTTACCACTGCCGTCAAACATAGCTAATGTGAGCTTGTTTGTGGCGTGCTTCAGGTCACCATTTTGATGCCTAGGCCTCCTACCCGGCCTGTTCCTGTAATGCTCTCGCCTCTGTGTGATAAACCTGTCAAAAGTAATCCTCTCTCTGACCTCTAGGGTCAATAACTCCCACTCGTCGTTCACTGCCATAAGAATATCAGCAAACATTGCCTCAGGCTCCTCATCTACCATAGGCCCATCGGGCTCCTGTCTCACAAAAGTCGGACAGGTAGGCCTATCTGCTGTCCATGACACAGTTCTGGGTATCCTCTGTGAACCTGCATCGCTCCTGGCCTCATCACGTCGTGGTGATGGCCTCCTAGGTGAACCAATCCTATGTATCGCCATGGTCAACTGCTGCAATACATCAGTTACCTGTTGTTGGCCTGTCCGAAGATCTCTAAGAGTATGTAAGACCTCTGCATCATCATCCCTAGGATTTGGAGGAATCTCTGTTCTGTCAGCCATGGTACCCGGTTGTCTGTTCACTCCCTGTTCCCTGTCAATCAAAGCTCTCCTACGAGTGTAATATCTATGAGGCCCAACCTCTTGTGGCTGCATATGAATCCCAAACCCTCAGGCTGGCAAGAAACCGCTCTAATACCACTGTAGAAACCCCTATTCTCATTGTTTCTAAAACTGCTTGTTTTTTGAGTGTTTTGATTTTTTTTGTGTTTTTTCCATAAACAGATGAAATGCGATTTTGAAAGAAAATGATTCAAAAATCTAATAAATTCAAGGTAGTGCAAACTGAAGCAGATAATCTTTGAAATAGATAACATATAGGTTTATTATTCATTCCAGATCATTACAATGATAGATCTTTGACATGCAGGTAAAAAAAGCAAGTAGATTATAATATTTAAAAACCTGGTTGTAGCCACCTATGAGAGACATGATATAGTACGGCCATCCAGATAATGACTTCTCCCTTCACCAGATGAATGCAAATGCTTCCAGAAGAATAGGCACCCCCTGTGGTAATGTCAGACTGCAAGAAGATGAGGCATTTTTCTCAAAGAAGGAAGTACGGCCCTGCTGCAGCAAGTACGGCCTGTACCAGCAACTTCATAAATTCGTACCAGCTTGAAAAGAGTGCCAGATATGCATCTAAACTAGCCGCTCCAATAATATGCCCTTTTTCTGACAGATACCAATCACCTCTGAATGATAACTTCTCAATATGCTCTGTAATAACTTCTGAATGAAGCTATTTCACTAACTAGCAATAAATCAGCTGATATTTCATAGCCTCTGAACTACAGACACTGAAGATGGCTCGTTCTCCAATGCAAAAAGACAACTGAAACCCTTAGCTCCATTCTCTGGAGGCAGAATTGATCAAAGTCGATTTTCATAACATAATAATGTTTCTTCACAAGTGAAAACCTTATATTCTTCAAGAGGGTCGACTTCTCTCCAAAAAGCATCATTTAAATAAAGTTGAATTTTCACTTTTAATATTTCCATAGTTTGCACGCACTTTTAATTATAATTAATAATTAAAAAGTGGCCCCTTCTTCATGTTGGTCGACCCCTTCCTTTAAGTCACTTAAGTCATAATATTTAATTATATTATAACTTTATAATATAAGCCTTTAATTAATTAATATTTATTTTAGCAAACAAATATTAATATCTCTCTCAAAACAGGTCCAAATGACGAACCGTCTGAAGCCAGATGATAAGTGACTGAATCAACATACGACCAAACCATACTGCTAAAAATAGCAGTGGTGCTCTGCTGAGTGACTCTACTTACTAAAAATAGTAAGTCAAGCAAATGATGTCCAAACGACCCCGAACGAAAGCCAAGCTAAATGAATCTGCCAACTGAAGCCAAGCCAAGCCTCAACCAAACCCTCTATCCACCCTATCAGCCTACGAGGGTCACATAATAGGCTAATCTCAAGAACTGAGAGATGTCAACTGGAAGGGGACATTACAGCACATGAGTTGTTTGATAAATTACCTCAAAGAAATGTTGCCTCAGTGAATGTCATGATGGTAGGATATGTTGAAAATGGGTTTTTTGAAAAGGCCTAAGAAACTTTTAAGCAAATGCAAACCAGCATCCTGCCTGTCTATGCTCAAATTGGAGCTTTGGAAGGGGAATACAGACATCCGTTAAAGCATAATTGAAAATGGATTTTTGTCAAATGTTACAATTGCAAGTGCCACTTCTGATCACCATAGCCTACACAAAAACTTATGCACAAAATTTTCAATTCTCTATTGACTGATTTCAAACTGTGATTAATTTTCTTTGTAGCTTATATTGTGTGAAAGACATTTGAAGTTCCTTGTTGTTTCCTACTGCATCATGTTAAGATGTTGGTGTGACTCTACTAACGTAATGATATCTATTCAGGTTCATGTTTAATGATCATTGATACAAATTCTGATGTTACAAAATGAATGTCTTGTTCTATGTGATTTTTCTTCTACTGTGAAAATCTTATTTGTGATAGATGTGGGTATTAAACTGTTTATTAAAAAAGTGAACAAGACCAAGAACTTCACTCACTATCTACTCCTTAATAAGTGTGGTTCTTTTGATATTGATTCTGATCAGAAATTTTCCCCCCTCTTTGAATCTCAAATACCCATCTACAAAATCAACCTCTGTGGTGTAGGCATCTCTAGCGCCCATGTCTCAGCTCAAAATTCCATGATAAAGCGTCTGTTTCCAGTACCTCTTATGTACCAAATATCCTTACTTCTAATTTTCTCTATTTCAGGCTTGAGCTGGTGTGAACTAGATGTCCATCTCCCTGTTTTGCATTTGAGCTAGTGTAAACAGGTCATCAATTGGACCATGAGCATCTTTGCCTTCCATTTGGTTTCCCTCTTGGTGTGATCTTTTTGGTGGTATTCATATGTGTGTGGGTTGAATTCTCTAAGGGAGCATTGAATTTTCCTACCATTGTCTTTTGTCACACATAATTAGCTTGAGCTTTTCTTTCACGCTGCGTGTTTAGTGTTTGGGAACTTATGCAGGATAATGTGGCAATGCCCCACTTATTCATCATTCATTTTATCGTGTATGGATTTATTTTATTATTTATGTGCCAATTTTTGCATCCTCAAAGGTTATTGAAAGAAAATGTCTAAGCACCCTCAAAAAAAAATCAAAACCTAACATGCTTTGGTACTAGTTAGATGAGGGGATGGGGGCTCTACATATAATATTTCTGTATTTTAACTGCAAAAATGTGGATATCTTAATCTCAAGTGTCACATAATAACATAGGATGTGATTGTATAAATATGTCTCTTAGGCACTCATATGTGATATATCTAACCAACTTTTGAAACAATTCTCCCAAGACAATATGGGTTCATCAAGACTTAAAATGTTAAAATTTCTTTTTGGATGTGCTCATAGATTTGTATAACAAGGACACCTATACAAGTTGTTAGAATTCATAATTCTATTGCAACTCCAACATAAAAATAGCTTAACTCAAACTCACAGCTTATGCCTCTTCGCCTATTTGTTAACTTTAGTTAAAAATACCATAGTCATCCTACTTAGCTATATGAGTGATATCTTTAGCCACTTATTTAGAAGGTAAACTTAGAAGCCAAGAAAACTATTTCAATATCTAGTTCTTTTGGCTTTATGTGAACATTTTACCTTAATTGTTCATGTATGGAACAATACAACATGCAGATGCACCACCAATTGAAAATAACACCTCTTAGATTCCCATTGATTATCCTTCTTAGACAATGTCAAGGATTCTAGGTCACATGGTTGGAAATTCAGCAATTGGGGTTCCATGGTTATAAGTTGGCAGTCATAATCTAATATAATTCATATTACAGACGGTGATCAAGGATGTAATTGCTTGGAAATGGAATTAAGTATTTGGTCTTTGGTAAGATCTGATGGAATTTCTAGGTATGTGTTCCCCGCTCTTGTTGTTGAACCTACCTAGTTGGATGATTGCATAGTCACAAGTCCTTGTTGATGCAAAACTAGAAGACCCTTGATTGCGATACATGGCTATTAGATGACCACATGTTGGAAGCAAGTCTGATACAAGTGCAATTTAGTTTGTTGTCACAAGTAGCATGCAAGTGATGGGTGTTAGAAGCTAACCGCCATATATTAGGGATTAGTCGACTATCACCGGTAGCACGCAAGTGACAAATGTTAGGAGCTGCCCACGATATGATATGGCATACCCGATTTTCACTAGTATCATGTAGGAGAAAGATGCTAGGAACTACCTCATACCAAGTTCGATTGATTTTTGCTAGTAGCAATGAGCCATGAGGCAATAGATGTCAAGATTCACTGACTCAAAAGGTTCAATGGGTGATGGAAATCTTAGTTATAGCCACTCACTTGTCGCATGTTACACTTACACCCTGGCCAATGATGACAACAAGTAGTATGGGATGTATGCTTGCCATCACGATTGATAGTGAACCAAGGATAGGAAGGAGCTAAGGTGTTGTATGGGATGCATCATCATTTCTCCTTCTAGCCATGATTGTAAGAGTTGTTGATCAACACCATAGTTGCCCAACGATCATCTACAACCAAAATGAGCTTCCGCATGAGAGAATCCAAAGAATCCATTAGATGCAAAAATAAAACTAGTACAATATACAATGTGAAAACCCTTGTTATAAAGATAAGGATGAAACCCCAGGACATACTAGATCATGAAAAGTTTTTTAATCTATGATATGAGACACAAAAAGGTAAATGACCTAAGTAAGTTCAAGTATGTGAGTGTGAATAGGACCTAATATGAAGTTAGGTAATATATCATGTTCACACCAACACTCTCCTTAACGACAACTTAAGGAGTATAAAAAAAATGCAAAGATGCAAGGATAGGTCCCAACTATAAGGCCATGCTAGGTACCTATGTACAAACAAATATTTACAAGTAACGTAGAAAAAACTGTAGGAAAAAATCACTTTCCAAAAGAGAAACGATGCAAAAAAGCATGTACAAGTGAAAGAAGGAAGGAGGACCCAACACAACTCCCCAAGGATTACTTCTATCACCAATATACAATAGATGTTCACTATATAGAAGAGAAAGATAGAGACTACGTAGCCCCTCCACAATGCATAATCGTTTGCAATGATGGTAGATGCCCAACAAAGGATGATGATGAAGATCCAAGAATGTCGAACAACATTCCTCCCCTTGAGAAGAAGCAAAGCCAAGTATAGATGCATGATGCCTTTCCATGAAGGAAAAAGATCATGATGTATGATGATGTTGTTTCTTTTGAACTCTACTCAAGTGTTGTGATGTTAGTATGAAAGGTTGCCACAATCAAATCAGGTACAAGCTCAATAAATGAAGAAGGTGACAAGCCAGGACCATGTGGAGATAGATGAAAAACAAGATACAAAGACAAAGATGATGTGACAATAGTTGTGATGTAATTTTCATCAAAGAGGTGACGGATGTCCTCAAGTGTGTTTGTCAATTCTACAAGATGGGAGACACAAAACAAACTTGCAATATCTGTAAATACCCATCCCAATGTATCAAATTTGGAAGATTGATGCACTTGGTACAAAATGACTCGAAGCAACAAGAGATGGAGATGATGTGATCTCAATGTATATCATCCAACTATAATGTACATCCCATGATAATGTTTCTACACAAGATGTCTAAATATGAGCTCTTGGAAATGAATTTGCAAATACTAGAATGAAAGAATCCTCAACCTTAGGATAGTGACTCAAAGATAAAGAAAATGAAGCCTCTGAATCTAAATTAGAAGTTATCAAAACCAAAAAATCAATGGATGTCTCTATGGAGAAGAAGCATCAAGTGAGGCCTCAATGTCATCATTACTATCAAGACTAGCTAAATAACCAAGCTTCTCTTTTGTATCATTGTCATATGGTAGGTTATCACAATCATCAAGGGTAGAATATCCATATCAGGATCATTTAGGAATGGAGAGTGATGTGGGTTTTGAAAGATTTCTCAAATTCTAGTCAAAGAGTGTGGGCACTCGATATGTGAGATGGAACACAGTGTGTCAAAATTAACACTAGTACCAATCAATCCAAGGACATGATCATTTCTATTTCTCCATGCCATCTTCCAGTTAGGTGTACTTGGTTCAAGGACAAGTCCATAGAGATGTGGCAAGAGATGAAGCCACCTTAGATGTTCCAAGATATTGTCTTGCTAAGACTTATAGTTCTCTTTGTTCAAGGTGATTACAAAGAGACTAGTTGAAAAGCCCATGATTTTACAATGTTAAGACTCATATACAAATTAGAGATCAAAACATGTAAAATTTGAACCATTGTAGGATAAAAAATGGCCCCATATCTTGCAAAATGAAAATATCTGAAGTACAAGTCAAAATTGAAAAACTCATTTCAAATTGAAATAACAATCATATGGGAAAAAATCAAGAAAAACCATATAAATGGCTACAAAGTATGTGAAACTAGCTTTCCAACACCTATTTGTTTGCAAAAATCCAACACTATATGCCCAAGTTATGGCTCTAGGAAGAAAATTTCCCCTTTGTGGCTAAAGAAAAAGTGTCTAGCACAATTTCGGCAGCCCTATTACTGGTACCACTAGCTTTGGGTGGTGGGATAGCAATGCTCAAGCCACGCAAAGCTTTGAGGTTGCGATGGTAATATTAAATGGCAAGATTGACGAGCAAGTGAAACTCCAACAATGAATGTGGTAGTGGACCCCATGTTATCCACTACAAATTAGCCCCTAGAGGCTAGGCATTCAATGAGACTAGGGGCATTGGCCCATCCTACAACAATGGGACTAGGGGCATTAGCCTTTGATGCAAACCATACTTGTGCAAAATAAAACCTTATTTTAAATATTTTATGAAAATCATACTAGGATTATGTAGGCACAACGCAAGTGAATATTTGTGTGATATTTCAACTACAAAACAAAGGTGTTAGATAGGTGACATTAACTTGTAATCCTGTCATTCATATATCCATGTTTCTTGGAATGTGTTCTAGGGGACATGAGAGAAATTCATTAAATATTGGCATGTTGTAATTATATTTTAAAGAGATATTTTAATGTTGGAGGAGGTTACACATCAAAATGGATAAAGTCTCTCTCCTAGGCATCCACTTTGGGAATATGAAAGGTCATGTATGGGTCCCCCAAGATTGGAGAAGAAAAGGTTGTCCGTTGGTGGTCCATCGGGAAGTGGAAGAGTCATTGAAGCATCTGAAAAGACAAAAGTGGATAAGCTATGGGCTAGGCGCCCATATTGGAGTCTTGTGAATATTATTTAGTATTTTTATCATGACTTTTGGTTGTCCAAGAAGGGGGTGTGGGTTTTTGCAAGTGGTTTTGTACCTCTTGTTTTGGCTTACCATTTGTGGTTTTACCTCCCACAAGTTATATAAATTGGTACCATTGGATGGTGATATTGAGTTGAGTTCTTGCAGGTAACAAGGTGTTGTCGGGTTGATCAGAGATCAATAGTGAATTGTATTATGGTGTATCTCTCTTGTGAAGATTAATAATACGCTTTCGCTCTTTTCTTGTGTGAATTTATTTCCCGAAAAGGTTTCTCCATGTAAATCTAGTGTCATATTTTGTTTGCTGATTTTTCTATTGTGATGAATATGCAATTGCATACATATAATCTGATTTGGTAATCTTTTTTTCAGATTTGAATTCACATATATAAGTTAATATTGCAGCTTTGTTTCACCTTGTTTTCAACAAAAGGAAACTTTGACAGTATTGTATGACAACTATAGGACCATATGGAAACCTATGGATTTCTAACTGTAAGATTCTACAAACTCTCCAAGAAAAACTCCAAAAAAGAATGGCACCAAAACCTATCGAGTTTTATATCAATTTATGTTTTTCGGCATTACGCTCAACCATGAGGTTTATTTGGCACTAGGATGCACTATTTGAAAGCTCTTCGCCAAAACTCTCCAAAAAAAGGGAAGGGAATTGCAAATTTGAAAGCTCTAATACCATGTAAGAATTTTTTATTAACCCCATATAGCCCAAGGATCACTAGCAACTAAAACAACCTTCCACACAAGAGAGAAGCAATGGAAATGCTATGAAGCCAAAGAATTCATTAGATGCAAAAATGAAATGGTACAATATACAATGAGAAAACCCTTTTTATAAAAACAAGGATGAAACACTTAAGACATACTAAGATTGTGACAAGTATCTTAATTTCATGATATGAAACAAAAATTAAAATGACCTAAGCTTAAGTGTGTGAATAGGACTTGATATCAAAATAGTTAGGTATTATACCATGTTCACACCAACATGATGTACTTGAGGATGGGGGTTAAGTGTTAGCAAACCAAGCAATGGAAAAAGCTATGCAGTAGAACCTTATTCCCTTCCTATTGTTAGCTGGTCACTATGTGTGTGTGGGCTAAATTTGTTTGCACATAACTATAATGTGTAGGAGTCGATCACTATGTGTACCTGAGATGTATGGCTGAGTTTCTTCTTATGTAATTATGTATTTGTGGGTGAGGGTACTCTCAATGAGCTTATAGCAACTGAGTTGAGTTACTTGTGCACCTTGGGTTATTGGCATTATGGCCCTCCTCATTGGCAAGCTAATTGAGTCCAATTGGTAGGGGTGGATAGTAATTCTTGTTCACATGATTGGGGTTGTATTGCACCCTTGCACCTAAAACTAGGATCCAGGTAGCCTTATTGAGGGATTATACATCTCAAGTTAGCACCCATGGGAGAGGTAATGCTTATTTGAAGTATTAATGATTAAAGTTTATGGTACATGTTTCATGTTTTATACCTTTATATTCGATATACAATGCCGATCTCACTGACTTTGGATGTCATCATGGTTGGATTCCTCACAACTTTAGAAGTGAAACCTTGTAAGAATTACTCTACTTGTATTGCTTCTGCTATAAACTAATGATGGATAAGAGTGTTTTAATCTATGTTACCCCAAGTTTTCAGGACGGGAACAGCAGGGGATGAGGGGCGAGTTTTGGGGATGGATTTTTTTGGGCCATTTTTGGGGATGGCTATATAAAAATAGGGAAATTTTAAAATACATAATGAAATTTCAAATATTCATATGATAACATTGATAAAGCATTCATCATATACATTATAGATCCTTAATACATAACATTTGTGTTGAGTTGAGAGTTCACATGAGAGTACATAGCTTTTTTCATAATACTTATGAACCACTTAATTACTTTCATAATTCATTGTCAATATGCCAATGATTTTAAAAAATAGTATACAAGTTACAACAAAATGCTCAAAGGATGCAAGTTTCACTTTCAACTACAATATGAAAATACAAAAACAAAGAAAGTTTCATTTTACTTCCTCCTCATATAGTGCTGGTTGGGGTGTGATGACATACAACATTGATTAAATAGTTGATGACAAGTACCACAGTAGTGATGCGTCAGGCGCAGATGAATGCCTATTAGTTTGGGTAGGCTTGAATGCCAAGGGGGTTGCAGGGGGGCTGGGTGTAGCCCCCTACCCATACCCAAGGCAGTTTCAACAAGGCCATTATGCCAATCCAAAGATTTATTTTTTAGAACTTACTATTTTTTGGAAACATTGCTTTTTATGGGGATGGCTAGTTGTCCCCAGGGCAATTTTGACATCCCCGCCCGTCTTGGGGATGGCTAGCTGTCTCCTTTTGTTGTCTAGGATGTCCCCAAGTTTGTGAGATGTCTCCTATATCTTTTCAAAAATTAGGGGCAGTCATGGGACGTCCCCTAGGTGTCCCCCATCCCCGACACGTGTGATGTCCCCACTCTAGTCAGTCACCTGATGCAGTGTGTTAGCCCTTTTCTTGGACCCTTGTGGGCTAACTGGTTTGGTTAGAGGGTCAATGGTACCTTCTGGAGATTTCGGTCGATTTCATTTTCTGAGATCGTGGATAGGCTCATTGCAGGCCTTGGCAGTACAAGAGTTTCTTTGCTTTTGACAGCACTGAATTTTGTTGAGAATTGAGGGAGATAGGCTTACTTAAGTGATTGAAGTTAATTTTTAACTTAAAGTCTTTTAATAAAGTCAAATTGACTTTATAATTCTTATATCACTTAAATAAAGTCTAAAGTGAATATTTTAAGTTATATCTTTTAATCACTTAAAAGAGGCGCCAAAAATTAAAGAGTAGACTATGGAAAGTGACTTAAGTTTATTTCCATAAATTTAAATGATCTAAAACCCTAAAATGTACGGCCTTCTTAGGTTTTTACCTCCTTTGCTTTATAAGGGATTTGGGCAATGAGAAACTGATCTTTTTGAATATTTCAACTTTGCCTTGGAGGTTTTTTCCCTTGCTTTCAGCCTGTGATCAGGTTTGCAGCAAATCCACCATTGGAGAACGAAATCTCTTCAGTGTGAGCACTTGTGAGGTTGTGAGAGATTAGCTGAATTAGTGCAGATTGAGAGAGCTTCATTTCAGAAGTTCTGCAGTGCTTCAACAGATTTTTGTAGTGTTCTTCATCAGAAACAGAGGGTTTATTGGTTGTTGTTCTTCCTTCACCATGGCAGGCTTCATGGCTGTTTGGGCGCACCTTCAGAGATGGTTTCTGGTTCTTTTTGTTTGAAAGGGCGTGGCACTTGCAAAGAAGGTTTTTTTTGGATTTTTGGAGAAACGTCTTCTTTCTGAGGATCTCTCTTCATGAACTTGGGCGCCCTATCTGTACTTCTTTGTGGTTTCAGTTTCAGATTAAACTTTGCAATCTGTAACGTTCTACTCCAGTTTTCGTCAGTTCTTCACTATTTTGATTGGAATTTTTATATAAAAAATCTGGAGGCTTTCGGGTATGTTTGTATGTTTTAAATCCATTGTTGATGATAATAAACACCTTCTGCAATTTCAGTTTGATTAAATTTGCTCAAGTTTTCATTCTGTGAGTTTTTATATGATGCGCCCCTTCTCTTCTGTCTACAAAATTTCTCTAAAAAACTAAAAAACACAAATAGACTTAAAAAAAAAAGACAGGGGTTTGAGCAGTGAGCTAGCAAGGTTCATCACAGTGGTATCAGAGCTCTGATCCTGCCAGCTTGTGGGGTTTGAAAAAATTTATGAAGTCACACCAGGAGGGTTTTGACAAGTTCTACTCTCGTGGGGGCCCTAGAAATCAAAGAGGTGATCATAATCCTTTTCCACCATTTCCATTTGACGAACAGGAGGAGGAAATAGACTTGGATAATATGGCTAACAGGGAAGGAGAAAGTTCTCACATGAACAAAGAGGATATAGAAGCTAGAGATGTGCTAAGAGGTATGGTTGCAGGTCAAGAACAGGTAGCTAATATTCTCCAGCAACTCAGCACAAATGTAGAGAACTTAACACTTCAGAGAGGCCAGCATCCAGGGCATGATCATGAGGGCACTATCCAGGGCGCACCTCATAGACCTATTGTTCCAGCTCGCACTTTTGATAGAGCAACATGTCCTACCTTCACCAGGAATGATACTGAGGATGAGGAAGAGGTTGAACAGGGTGGTGAGATTAACTTTGCAGATAACATCATGGTTATGCATGATGAATGGGATGCATTGCCACCTAGAGTTAAGGAGCACCTTAACTTTGATAGATTCATGAGCCAGAGGAGAGAACATAACAGAAACAGGAATGACAGGAGGCCTAGGTACAAGCACAGTGATCTTAGACAGGCTACCAATAAACTCACCTTGGCGAACTATGATGGCAGTGGTAGAGTTACAGCACGTGCTTGGATCAGTAAGTTAGATACATTCTTGACTCTACGACCCATGCCCGAGGAAGATGCTATTTGATTTGCAGCACTTCACCTTGATGGCGTAGCTCATGATTGGTGGATTCATGGCATGGCTACTCTTCACCATGATCAGATTACTTCATACCAGGAGTTCACAGATAGACTGGTAGAGAGGTTTGACAAACATGATCTCGAGCTATTTTTCAAAGACCTAGCACAGCTGAAACAGCTAGGTAGTTTGGAGTCATATATTGGAGAGTTTCAGAAATTGTTAGTTATGGTTACAGGCATTTCTGAGAGGAGGCTGATCATACTCTTCATTGAGGGACTTTTCGAGCCTATGAAAGGATGGATCAAGGCATTTGATCCCCCCACATTACAGGAAACCATGAGGAAAGCTCGCAGCATAGAGCTCACTACTCCTCGAAAGCAATTTGGCACCAAACCTTCTACTTCTTATGACCATAAATCTGATCTGAAAAAAGATGATAATGCTGATCATAAGAAGAAATATACAGCACCTTTGGATCGAGAAACCATGAATGATCTTCGTAGGAGGAGACTTTGTTTTTACTGCAAGGGCCCTTATGACCAAAATCATGATTGCCCCCTCAAACCTAAAGGGAAAAACAGGAACATGGAGTGGTTTTATGAGGGAGAAGAAGTGACTGATTTTTCTGATCAGCAAGCTCCAATTTATGATACAGATGGAGAAGAATCAGAAGATGAAGCTGAAATTATAGTAGAAACTGAGTTAAAGGAGGCTCATTTATCCAGCATGCACAGAGAGGGATATTTTAGACTCCGTGGGGTCTTGGCTGGTCAAAGAGTCATATCTCTTTTAGATACAGGTGCAACTCACAATTTTATTGACTCACGTTTAGTGGAGAAAAGAGGAATTCAAACTCAGCAGTTTGAAGGCATTCGAGTCAAGGTTGCTGATGGATACACTCACTTGCGAGAGGATGATTCCAGACTTGCCTTTGAAACTCAATAACTATGAGTTTAAGGCAGATTTTTATGTTGTGAACATGGGAGGAACTGATATAGTTCTCGGCATGAAGTGGCTTCATGCTATAGGAGAGTTCACACTTAATTTGAACGACATGGAGATGAAATTCAAAGTTGATGGCACAAAACATGTTCTAAAAGCCATCAAGGACAGCAATGTGAAAGAAATTTCACTCAAAAGAATGGAACGTTTGGTTCGTCATGACATGGTAGATTGGGTAGCTGAATGCAAGTTAATGCCTTCACATTTGGATCAGCAAGTTTCTTCTTACCATCCAGATGTACAAGAACTCAGAACCAAACATACCAAGGTTTTCAGTGCAATCCCACCAGGTAGACCTCCTGATAGAGGTATTGAGCATATCATAGAGCTGGATGAGGGCACGAAACCTATCATGATCACTCCTTATCGGCACCCCAAACGCTTGAAAGATGAAATTGAGAAGACCATCAAAGAACTTTTGGCTATGGGGCACATTAGGCCGAGTAAGTCACCCTTTGCTTCATCAGTTGTTTTGGTGAAGAAAAAGGATGGTACAATTAGAATGTGTATTGATTATAGAATGCTTAACCGGAGAACTATAAAGAACAGATATCCTATACCGCGGATTGATGAGTTGATAGATGAGCTTCATGGAGCTTGCTACTTCTCAAAGATTGATTTGAGGACAGGTTATCATCAGATCAGAGTCCGAGAGGAGGACATAGAGAAAACCGCATTTAGATGTCACTGTGGACACTTTGATTTCTTGGTTATGCCTTTCGGTTTAACCAATGCTCCAACCACATTTCAATCCACTATGAACAGGGTTTTCCATCCTCAACTGAGGAAACATGTGTTGGTGTTCTTCGATGACATTCTAGTATACAGTAGATCATGGGAAGAACACATGGTTCACCTAGATGAGGTTTTGAGCATACTTGACAGGGAGTCCTTGTACGCCAAGGAGTCCAAGTGTGCATTGGGCATGGCCGAGCTTTTGTATTTGGGTCACATTATCAATAGTGAGGGAGTTAGCATGGATCCAGAGAAGGTTCGAGCTATCATTGATTGGCCTACACCTGAGACATTGACACAACTCAGGGGATTTGTCGGATTGTGTGCCTTCTATCGTCGGTTCGTTAGTGGATTCTCGCGGCATGCTACACTACTAACTGATTTGACTAAGAAGGGTGCATTTGTGTGGACACCATTAGCACAGGCGTGCTTTGAGAAGTTCAAACTTCTCATGACTTCATGTCCAGTGTTGGCTTTGCCGGATTTCACCAAACCCTTTGAGTTACATTGTGATGCCAGTGGTGAGGGAATTGGTGCAATCATTATGCAGGATCGTCACCCTATAGCTTTCGAGAGCAGGAAGCTGAGAGGTCCTGAGAGGAGCTTTAGCATCTATGATAAGGAGATGTTGGCCATCATGCATGCCATTGCTAAATTCAAGCAATACTTGATTGGTAGTAAATTTTGTGTTAAAACCGATCATAATAGTCTAAAACATTTCCTTGGACAGCGGGATTTAAATGAAAGACAACAGAAATGGGTCAGCAAACTTCAGTCCTATGATTTTGACATCTCCTATGTCAAGGGTACTCAGAATGTAGTTGCTGATGCATTATCTCACCGTCCTCATTTGAGCTCCATTACACAGATTTCAGAGGACTGGAGACATATGATTGTAGCTGAGTATGCTAAGAACCCGTGGGCTTCTAGCATAGTGGATGGAACAGTACAGGATGCCAGATACTCACTTGTAGATGATCTTATCATTTACAAAGGGAGGATATTCTAGTTCCAGGTTCAGAGATGAGGAACCAAGTTTTGAGAGCATTTCATGATGCACCTATGGCAGGACATCCCGGGTACTTTAAGACCTATAGGCAAGTACGGGAAAGATTCTCTTGGAAGGGTCTCAAATCCTTTGTTCTCCAGTATGTCAGGGAATGCCTTGTTTGTCAGCAGAACAAGCAAGAACACACATACCCTGCAGGATTACTCCAACCGCTTCCTATCCCTGAGAGGAAGTGGGAATGCTTGTCAATGGACTTCATTACGGGCTTGCCGATAGCTCAAGGGAAAGACATCATTTTTGTGGTGGTAGATCGATTGACGAAGTATGCTCATTTCTTCTCAATCACTACTACGCACACAGCTATTCAGGTGGCGGATTTGTTCTTTCGTGAGGTATTCAAGTTGCATGGTTTTCCTCAGAGTATAGTCAATGACAGGGACAGCAGGTTTATGAGTAACTTCTGGCAAGAGTTATTCAAGCTATGCGGAACAGAACTCACTCCGAGTACTAGCTACCACCCACAGACAGATGGGCAGACGGAGATAGTCAACAAATGGGTGGAGGGATACTTGCGGAATTACAGTTCAGGGCAGCAGAAGGCATGGGTGAGATGGTTATACCTTTGTGAGTATTGCTACAATACCACTCATCACATGAGAATTCAGATGACCCCTTATCGAGCCTTATATGGATATGATGCTCTGAGCTTTCTAGACTTGTTACTGAGTGACAGTAGAGTACCTAGTGCTGGTGATCTATTATAGGAGAACCAAGATTGTTACGACCCAATTCTGTGTAAATTAAAAACTTTCCAATTCTCACTTAAAACGTGTAAAAGTAACATATAACAAAGATAATACAATAAAATTTCTTCCTTTCTTTATTGATAAACACGTACAAGTTACAATATGTTTCCTCATGAATTTCATTTTTATTGCAAATATAAATCAGAGTTAAAAAGTAATACAGTTACATACATAGCTCGTAAGCTTTTGCACAAATAGAAGTAAGAAGGTCCAGGAGTCCGTCCTTTCAAATCTTGGTACATCGGCCGCTTTGTTGTGGAGGAGAAACATCACTCGGGCGCTTTTACGCCAACCACGGACTTATAATGCGGTCCCCCGCACGATCATTTTGCAATGAACGGCCCTCCCTCCGAAAAAGAGATTGGTAGGGTATCCTTTAACGATTACCAACTGAGCATAGTGCTGTGTCCTACTCAACTAGAGCCTTGCTATTTCACAATCTCGGTCTAGTACTCGGATCACAATGAACTGACAGTGTAGTCTCAACTATCACACACCTAGGTGGATGTCGTACCTTTCACTACTTTGGCCAAAGTATTCTCATTCAGTACTTCGAATAAAGGTCATCTATCATAAACACTACTCAGGGCCGATTTGACTTAAGGCTTCCTTACTCTACGCATAGGTTTGTCCTTCAATGGGTGAATCCATCAACCCAGACATCCTACAATCATACGAACCTACTAGAAATGAAAATAGTATTCAAGTGTCTTGTATCAATCCTCCTAACTAGGAATTCTTTATCCTAGGAGTACTTAACTTGTCTCAGTTATCCTAATAACTTAAGCTAAAAGACTTCACTTGATTCTGTAATGTCCCCATTTTTGCGAGCATCGAGTTCGGTGGATTTAGCCTATTCTTAGCCCTCGTAGGCTAATATGTTGGTTAGAGGGTCTCTTGATGGAGCTTGGCTCAGCTTCAGATTGTCGGACTTGATTAGTTGGCTTTCATTCGGGCTCGTTCGACACTTCTAGCCTGAGTTGCTATTTTTAGCAGTATTCAGACTCAGCGTGGGACCCCTGCTATTTTTAGCAGATGGATTGATAGCGTTCAGAATCACTTCCTCAGTCGACAACTTCAGACGGCTCGTGCATTGAATGAATAATGAGAGAGATATTAATATTTAATTGAATTAATTAAATATTAATTAATTGGAGTTTATAATATAAAGTTATAATATTTTATTATAACTTAAGTGATTTTTGCTGAAGGGGTCGCCATCATTGAAGGGGCCACTTTTAATTATATTTTATAATTAAAAGTGCTTTCAAAAACTATTGAAAAATTAAAAAGAAAAGTTCGAATTTATTTAAATGAAACCTAATTGAGAAAATTCGAACTCTTGAGGAGATATAAGGGTTTCATTGGGTTTTAAGCTCATTATGTTATGAAATTGATTTTTGATCAAGTCTTCTTCCGGAGAACGAAGCCGAGGGTTTCAGTTGTCTACAGGTATTGGACAACGAGCCATCTTCAGTGTTGCAGTTCAGAGGCTATGAAATATCAGCTGATCTATTGCATTCAGGCAGATATCTTCATTCAGAAGTTATCACAGAACGTTCACAAGTTTCTTTCAGCTTGCTGCAATAATCAGGTTTTCATCAAAATATCATTGCCTTTTTAGTTGCATGTTATTGGATCTTATTTGTAATCACTTCAGAAGATTAATAAATAGTCTGGCATCAATATTTTCAATAGATTCTATCATTTCCGGTGTTGCATTATTTTATATAAATTTATTCAGCATTTTCTTTCAAAAACGCAAAAACGAGAAAAAAAACAATCAAAACAGATAGTTTTCAGAATCAGGGAGAACAGGGGTTTCTACAGATTCTGCCATCATTTCGATCCTAGTAGATAAATAATACGTCTACGTATTCTCCATATATAGAGATCATAGACAACATGCAATAACCATTCAAAATGCATTATAAATCCTCTCCTATTTATTTCACATGATTTCCCTTTTATTCATAATCCCAATTCCAATTTAATCTTCTTTAACTAAATTGAATATAACGAATTACATCAAGCTATCTCCTTTTGCTACATTGTCGTTCCCTAACCCTTACCCATGCATAAAATGAAATCCCTTTAAACCATTATGCAATAAAAGATTATCAAACAACAAATGACTATTAGGAATAATTCATTATTTTCAGCTCAATACAATCAGCAATTTCAAAACAGTAAAGAAAAGCAACTTAAAGTTTTAGTCTTTAATTCAGAAACATGCCTGTATAAGCTCCTTTCCATTAATCCTCTACCAACAATCTTCTATTGTTGATCTCAGCCAACAGTATCCTCACTCAGAAATTTTCCAAATAAAGAATGCTATTATTATTTCACAGTAAACTACAGCTGAGAATACTCAACTCTCACTGAACACTTTGACACAGAATAATAATAACACAACTCACAAAACTAGCTCTCAATTTACAGTGAATAGACTCTCTATAAACGTCACAAATCAGAAAGCAAAAGAATGTTTTCGAATGAAGGACTGTGAACTATTTATAAGCCGAGTTAGAGACAGTTTCCCCATTTCTGGGCATGTATATTGACAGATTACTATGTTTACTTCGTCAAAATGTCACTTGCCATTCATTCAAACCCTTAGTCATGTTCTTCCATGATGATTCGACTTCCTTGGAGCCAGCAATTCGAAGAATACTTCAACTTTGCAATAAAAATGCCACCTACAGCCACGTTTTGCTGCCAGGCGTAAAAATTTAACCTGAGATTATTGCTGCGTCCTAGGTCAAGTTCCAAATTGATCCAACACAGAGGTTCATTGTTATTTTCCTGGTTTAAAGCTTTGAAAATGTCTTCCTCCCTTTCCAGCTGCGCAGGAACTTCCGCCATTTCACGGGAGAGTTTCTTTTTTTATTTTCATTCATTTTCTATAGTTCGAACTTTTCCAAATATTTCCTTAAATGTAGTTTGCCTCTTTTCAAATGTAATTTGTTTATATGTTAAATACTTCACATGGCAACCTTTTAATATTTAAATTTCCACATTTTACAAATTACGAATTTCCTTCTTCCATTTTAATATAAAATGCGAATTTCATTCTTTGAACATTGAAATTGTTTACTATTATTTAAAATAAATGATTTAAGGCTTCAAAAATCATTTTCAATACTAAGGGTTCGATTTTACCATAATTGATTTATTCAATTATTTAAATAATGATTTTAACTATGCAAAGTAAAAATCGTTTTCCCAATTACACAAGGTAATATTTAATTTCCCCAAATTACTCTTGGTAATATATTTTTATATTTATTTACTCCTAATAAAATATAATCTTTAATTTTCACTTAAGAGATTTTAAAATACTATTAAACTTAAGTAATAAGTTAATTTCCATAAATTAAGAAGTTAAAATAAAATATAATTTCATTATATATATTTTATTATATAAATATTATTATAGTTCTTTTAAATATTAAACATATAAATATTTAAATACCCAAGTATTTAATATACATATATATTTTAATACAACTATAATAATATTATATATAATTTTTAATATATAATTACTTATATATAAATATATTTATATTTAACAAATATAAATATATATACATATACATATTTATTGCCGAATATATATTTTGCGAGTCGGTCCAAGTACTTTCAATATATATATATATATATAAATTCCAAGGCAAATATTATAGTAATATTATTTATCCATAGATAACAGGTAGTGTATATATATATATACACATATATACTCGTATATACCTCAGTATACTATATACATGTATATACACACCCACTTAACCTATTCGCTTATATCCATTCACGTTATGAACATAATACTGTAAGTCTGATAAACAAACAATCATCACTCTCAAGCACAAAGAAGTAAACTAGACTCCTAAAGCCTATGGATGACTTATCAAGACCAACTTATCTGACTTGGTGTCTCAGAACCTATATTGACGTGTGTGTATGCTCAATTTGGTAATTGCTATTGTTTTACCCGACCAAGTTCCTCCCCGAATGATGTCTCTCCTCTGTCCGGAGGAACAGTCTTCGTACCTACACACCATGACATGACATCGGCAGTCATATGCTCATAACAAGGTAAAAACATCTCACAAGTTAGAGTAACTGAAATATACCGAGCCAATTTTTTCCGTTTTTTTTTTTAAACAACAGATTACAACATTCAAGCAAGTGCACCCGTTAAGGTTAGGTGGATAAACCGAAACGTGCAAGGAAGTAAATTCAAGATACAGAAGGGAACTCGACGTCAAGTATGTGCTACCCAATCCAAGCGGAGTGAGGGGCGACCATATGACGGAGTGATTACAGAAAGCAAAACTTGAAATGAAATGCTGAATAATGAAACTACTCAACACCCAGAATGTGCTTGCTCACCCCGAAGGGAAAGTAGCTACCATAGGGCGGAGCTCTACAATTTCCAACTAAGACTGAAAGCAAACGTAATGGAATTGCTGAATACTGAATCTACTCTACACCCAGAATGTGCTTGCTGACCCAAGACGGGAAAGTAGCGACCATAGGGCGGATATGGATTACATACAATATCAAAATGCTGAAAGAGAGAACATTACAATCTGACTGAGCAAGAATCTAAGACCGACAGTACTACTGCCAGTATACAATTTGAAAGATGATTACTTGCTACCAATTACAAATCAGCCTTTAAGAATATTGCAATAATATTGAAGCATTCAATGATTGCCAAGAATAAGCTTAACTTGCATGAAAGGAACGGATCCAACCTCTTTAAATCTGTGCAATCTTCAATGATGTCTCCGTGAAGCCTTTAAGAGTTCCCAGCACCCATCCAAGAGCAATAGTGCAGATCCCTGTTTGCTGTTATAACAATACTGTATTTTTTCTTCATAAACCAGCAACACAGATTTATATAAATGATCAGATCTTCCTAGAAACTGATCCAAAAGACTAGATACTGAAGGAAAACACCTTTAACAAGGAGGCGATCAGATTAGAATCACAAAACTGACTTGAAATGCTTCTATTTAATTTTTCACGAATCCCAATGCATTGCAAGAGGTACGGCCCAGCTGAAATGGTACGGCCTCCTTTAAAAATTCAATTCTCAATAATAAAATCTGGAAATTTAGGAACTTAGGCGCCTACCCTAAACAATGAGATTTATGAAATACCCAGAATGATATTTTTGTCTTTTTTTGAAATATGAATGAAATACTGAGTCTGCTGTAGCTAATTGCTAAAATCAGGAACCCTCTAACATGCAAGATCTGAAACTAACACTACTAATGCAGATTACAATGCACGGAATACAATGAATTCACAACTAGACTAAATTCATCACTAGTCGTTGTCTTACAAACGAGAAGAGATGCCCAATGGTTAGGAGGTCTTCATCCCTCGAAGTGATCCAGATTCAATCCGGCAGCATAACGGTGTATTTTCCAAGATAACCCAAATGATCCACCAAGACTCCTCTTTATAACTTTCAATTGACTCTGCACAACCCTAAAATCAGCTTTTAGGTCAAACTTATCCTTCTCAAGTTTTGGCGTACTTTCTCCTTCAATACTTTAATAAATGATATTTTAATTAAAACACCATTCTTTGATAAATGCGCCCATCATACCCTGTTTTGACTTTTGCAATAAATATAATATTCTTTTAATGAGGGCGCTACCCTCAATGACCACTTTTAATCACAACGTTAAGTCATTAACTCTAGTGCCAAGGTCAACGTTGAAATATAATAATTAAAACGTGACTTAAATTGGAATGACTTAGCTTATTTCTCCGAGAATGCCCTGAAGCCAAAACTGATGAAGTCAACTGATCAAATCTGAAACCGGAAGTCAACCAACCTGAGCACATCTGGAAACTGCCAAAAATAGAATTTACTAAAAATAGTAAATTCCAAAAAGTACTCTGAATGCTGAGACGAGCATATCACTGCGAAGCCCTCTGAAAACCCAGAAGGAAACCGCCATTAAAACTATCATCTCCGACCAATGACCACCTCAAAATTAGGAAACCCTAATTTTAACTTCCGACTAGCCTCCGGGTTCCCAACGAAAGGCCAACGGTCACTGAAACTGTCAAGCTTAGAAAGGGGACATTACAGTCCGCCCTCCCCAAGATTGCTTGTCCTCAAGCAATTTCAAACTAGGGTGTTGCATTATCTCATCACTTTCCCAAGTTGCATCCTCCATCGGCAGGTTCTTCCACTTGACCAAACATTCTCTGATAGTTCTATTCCTCAAGGAACGTTCTCTGAAGTCGAGTATCGACTCGGGAACCAGAACCAACTGTCCTTCTTCGTCCAACGGTGGCAACTGTGAAGAAGCAACCACATTGTGTCCAAGTGCCTTCTTGAGGCGAGACACGTGGAAGACGTTATGCACTCTGCTATCTGAAGGTAGCTCCAACTCATAAGCAACAGCCCCAACCTTTCTGATGACCCTAAACGGTCCATAGAAGCGAGGTTTGAGCTTCTCAGCTCCACTCTTCTTGAGAGTTGACTGTCTGTAAGGTTGTAAACGGAGATAGACCATATCCCCAACCTCAAAAGAACGCTCAATACGCTTCTGATCAGCATACAACTTCTGCTGATTTTGTGCAATCTGCAAATTATCCTTCAAGGATCTCATTATGTCCTGACTATGCTGCAACAAATCCTTGGCTAATGGTGCTTTGCTGTCACCAAACACCAAATCTGCAAAGCTGGGTGCTTCATATCCATAAAGTGCCAAGAAAGGAGACATTTTGATTGACATATGGAAGGTAGAGTTGTAGCAGTACTCGCCTATATGCAGCCACTTAACCCAAGCCTTCTGCTGTTCGGACACATAATTCCTCAAGTAGCCTTCCAACCACTTGTTCACCACTTCTGTTTGCCCATCAGTTTGAGGGTGATAACTCGTGCTTGGAGTAAGCACAGTACCACTCATTCTGAAAACTTCCTGCCAAAAGGTACTTAGGAACTTGCTGTCCCTATCACTGACAATATTCTTTGGCAACCCATGAAGCCTAAACACTTCTCGAAAAAACAAATCTGCAACTTGAGCTGCAGAAAAAGTACTGGTAATGGCAAAGAAATGAGCAAACTTGGTTAATCTGTCAACTACCACGTAAATGCAATCCTTCCCTTGAGCCTTGGGCAACCCAGTGATGAAATCCATTGAGATGCTTTCCCATTTTTGATTGGGAATTGGAAGTGGTTGCAACAAACCGGCTGGCAATGTGTGCTCATTTTTATTTGCTTGACAAACAGGACATTCCTGAATGTAACGTTGAACCTCCCTCTTCAAACCTTTCCAAGAAAACCTTTCTCGGATCTGCCTATAGGTCTTGAAAAACCCTTGGTGACCAGCAACTGGAATGTCATGAAAATTCAAAAGAATCTTCTTCTTGAGCTTAGAATCAGCCACCAGAAAGATTCTTCCCTTATACTGAATCAAACCCTCAACCACCTGGTACTTTTCATCATGGAAAGTACCTTCCAGAATGCTGGTTGCAAACTGATTTTTTGCATAATCAGCCAAGCAACATGTCTCTCCAATCTGCAGTAAGCTCACACAATGAGCTAAGATGGGGCCTTCTGGATAGAGCATCGGCCACGACATTATTTTTCCCTTTGACATATTCAATGTCAAAGTCGTAAGCTTGAAGCTTACTCACCCATTTCTGTTGCCTCTCATTTAAATCCTTCTGGTGCATAAAATGCTTGAGGCTATTGTGGTCTGTTTTAACCACGAACTTATTCCCCACCAAGTACTGTCGGAACTTGGCTAATGCATGCATAATGGCAAGCATTTCTTTGTCATAAATTGAATATGACCTTTCCACACCCCTTAATTTCCGGCTTTCAAACACAATAGGGTGTTTGTCTTGCATCAGGACAGCACCAACTCCTTCACCCGATGCATCACACTGCAGCTCGAATGGCTTAGAGAAATCAGGGATAGCCAAAACTGGGCACGAGCTCATGATCTTCTTAAATTTTTCAAACACAACTTGAGCCTTTTCTGACCAAACAAAGGCTCCCTTTTTGGTGAGATCAGTAAGGGGAGCAGCATTCTGAGAATACCCCTTTACAAACCTCCGATAGAAACCACAAAGGCCCAAAAAACCTTTCAACTGTGTCAAACTTTCAGGTGGTGGCCAATCAACCACGGCTTTGATCTTCTCCGGATCCACCTTTCCTCCCTCAGCACTGATTATGTGGCCAAGGTATAATAACTCCACCATTCCAAATTCACATTTGGAAGCCTTTGCGAACAAACTCTCAGATTCCATGATACTAAGCACTTCCTCCAAGTGCTTGAGGTGATCTTCCCAAGTCTTGCTGTAGATCAGAATGTCGTCAAAAAATATCAGCACAAACCGCCTTAACTGATTCTGAAACACCCGGTTCATGCAAGACTGAAAGGTGGCCGGTGCATTAGTCAAACCAAATGGCATGACTAGAAATTCGAAGTGGCCATAGTGACATCTGAAAGCTGTCTTTTCCACATCTGATCCCCTCATCCTTATCTGATGGTAACCTGATCTTAGATCAATCTTTGAGAAGAACTTAGCCCCATGTAGCTCATCAATGAGCTCATCTATTCTGGGAATGGGGTATCTATTCTTGATAGTGCTTTGGTTCAAAGCACGATAGTCCACGCACATGCGCATGGTACCATCCTTCTTCTTTACAAGAACCATTGCAGAAGCAAAGGGGCTCTTGCTTGGGCGTATGAAACCCATCTCCAAAAGTTCTCGGATATTCTTCTCAATCTCATCCTTTTGCCTCTTCGGATACCGGTATGGAGTTGTGATCACCGGTTTAGCTCCTTCCTTGAGCTCTATGATGTGTTCTGAACCTCGATCAGGAGGAGGTCCAGGAGGTAAATCAGCAAACACTTTACTCCTTTTTGTGAGTAAAGATTGGATATCAGGAGGATGCTCTACTTTAATTTCAGCTGGACTTGCTGGGAGAATCATGCACTCAGCAGCCCATTCCACTTGATCATGGCGGATCAACTTCGCCATCCTCTTGAATGATACAATCCGAGGGCCACCATTTGACATCCCTCTCAACACCACATTCTTCCCATCGGATTGAAACTTCAACTCCATAGTTTGCAGATTTAGCGAGATCTCTCCAAGAGATCGCAGCCATTGAATGCCAAGGACAGCATCCGTATCTCCAATATTGACCACATAGAAGTCATCCTTGACTTCGTAATTGCCCAATTGCATTGACATGTTAGGAATCCTCTTGGTGCATGAGATGTGAAACCCATCCGCAACCATAACTCTGAACCCTTCAAAGTCTTCTGTTTGCAATCCTTTCTTTGCCACCACAACTTCGTCTATGAAGTTATGTGTTGCACCAGTGTCACTTAAAGCAACAATACGTTGCCCTTTGATCATCCCCCGAACTTTAAAGGACTCATTCTTTTGGAAGCTCGAAAGTTGAGCCAATGTACCACCACTTTCTTTTTCACCTTCAGACTCTTCTGGAGTATTTTCTTCATAGCTGTCCTCAAAATCAGCTTGCTGATCAGAAAAATCAGAATTGCTTTCATCAGCTGTGTAGAACTCAATTTGATGAATTTTAGCTCCCTTTGGGCACACATGATCTTGTGACCATTTTTCCCAACAACGGAAACATAACCCTTTCCTACGGAGTTCATTGATAGTCTCTGGATCCAATCTTGAGCCATGAGGTTTCTGTGGTTTAAACTCCTTATGATGAGGCTTCTGATGAAACTTTTTCTCTCTATCTCCTTTGTGAAAAGCTGGTTTGGAATGGAACTTAGCTTTGGGAGCAGCCCACTCCATGTTTCTAGCTTTTTTCATTGCTTCTTGTAGGGACGGTGGATCAAAAGCTTTGATCCAACCCTTGATTGGCTCCATCAATCCTTCAGTGAATAGGATTACTAACCTTCTCTCTGTGATTCTAGTGACCATAACTGAAAGTCTTTGAAACTCAGCTATGTAGGCATCCACAGTGCCATATTGTCTCAACTGTGCCAACTCCCTAAAGTGCACTTCTGGGTCCTTCTTCTCGAACCTTTCAATGAATCTATTGGAGAATTCATCGTATCTAGTGATTGACCCATGACCTAAGGTGACTAGGCCATGGTACCACCATTCATGCGCCACCCCATCTAGGTGTAGCGTAGCGAATCTAATCGCTTCTTCTTCAGCCATTGGCCTAAGTGCCAAATAGTTGTCTAGTTTTTGTAACCAGGCTCGAGCCGAATTATTATCGCTTCCATCAAAATGGGCAAGCGTAACCTTGTTGAGAGCTTGATTCCAATCTCCTTGTGCTGGGGTTCTTCTTTGATCATAGTTTCTCCCCTGGCCTCTATCCTTCCTTCTATACTCCATGTAATCATTGAAGGACATGTCAAGTTTTACTTCATCAGGAAGGGTGTCATACTCTGTTCGGCCTATCCTCACCCTCTCCAAGGATGAAACATTTTCTTCAGGATCAGGCTGTGGGATTGCTGGTGTCAAAAACGTGGGTTTGAATGGTCTAGCAGAAATGTAAGTGTTGCTCACTGCAGGTTGGGCAACATGACCATTGTGCGGGTTGGAAGCACTGTGCTCCCCGGTATGCCCTGTGTTGTGTTGTGGCATATTGGGACCCAATCTTCCCAACAGGAGAGAAAACATATCCATCATGGCATCCATCTTCTTATCGAGTCCTTGACCCAGATTGGCTGAATTGTCTATACCCTTCCCATTGTCACCTCTGTTGCCAGAACTTCTTTCATTATCCCCCATTTCTGTTTCTTGCGAAGGCTCCCAATTAGCCCTCAAAACCTCGGAAGCTGTGTGACCTTCTGGGGCTTGATGCAACTGTGTCTGAACTGTGCCTCTCTTGTATACTCTTGCCAAATACCTCTGTTCTCTGTCACTCATAGAAGGCTGATTTCACAGGATGGCAGGATACGTGGCTCTGATACCACTGAAATATTCCGAGCCAATTTTTTTTTGTTTTTCAAAGATTCCAATTACAAATTACAATCATGCACCCGTTAAGGTTAGATGAGAAAACCAAGAACGTTCAGGAAGCAACTCTAACCAGAATGGCACCGCTGAGGGTGAGCATTGGTCAGAGGATCTTCTATTCTACTTGCAGAAAGGAACTCAACGTCAAGTATGTGCTACCCAATCCAATGCGGAGTGAGGGGCGACCATATGACGGAGTGAATACGAAAAGCAAAGCTTGAAAGGAAATGCTGAATACAAAAAGCTACTCAACACCCAGAATGTGCTTGCTCACCCAGAAAGGGAAGTAGCTACCATAGGGCGGAGTTTACTATTTCAATCTAACACTGAAAGCAAGAACGAGAATTACAAATAATGACAAAGCAATATTACGAACACTGGTCAGTACTACTGCCAGTTTACAAATATAATGATTGCCTGCAATGTCAGATATTAGAGCTAAGAAATAGGAAGCTTTACAATGCAAATGAATATCTCTTAGCTGAATTCATGAAGCCTCATCAAAACATTACAAAGATTGGATCTGATCTTTCTGTTTTCCTGCTTTTCTCAAATCTGCCTTTCTA
This sequence comes from Sequoia sempervirens, assembly GCA_007258455.2. Taxonomy (NCBI): domain Eukaryota; kingdom Viridiplantae; phylum Streptophyta; class Pinopsida; order Cupressales; family Cupressaceae; genus Sequoia; species Sequoia sempervirens. The sequence goes on from VDFB02168854.1 coordinate 71,752, forward strand.
TCGGCAAAACCAGCATGCTAAGAATTGATACAATTGCTCATACCTCTCCTTTAACCCTCTCAAATTGCCTAAAATCAAATGCAAATGACTAGTATGACCAAGGCGCCCAAACTAGATGTTTAACACAGACCCAATATGCAACCCACAATTAAATGCACGAATCCCAATGACTCTAAATGGTACGGCCTTAAGGAAAAAGGCGATTTTCTTTTTAAAATTAAAGCAAGCTCTATAAAATCTGAAAATTGGAGAAGATGATGGTTCTTGACAAACAACAAGAATGAGATGGTACCCAGAATGACTATTTTTGTATTTTCCAATATATGAGTGAAACATGCAATCTGCTGTATATAAAAATGCAATAAGCTGAAAATCTAAAATACCAATAGCAGATTTTACAATGCAAGACTGAACACAAATGAAATAGCTAAGATGCACTCACAAATAGACTAATAATCACCACTAGTCGTTGTCTTTCAAACGAGAAGAGATGCCCAAACTAGGAGGTCTTCATCCCTCGAAGCAATCCAGAATCAATCCGGCAGCATAACGGTGTATTTTCCAAGATGACCCCAATGATGCACCAAGACTCCTCTTTATAACCTTCACTTGACTTTGCAAAACCCTAAAATCAGCTTTTAGGTCAAACTTCACCCTCCTCAAGATTGGGCGTACTTTTTCCTCAAGGCTTAATAAATGATATTTTAATTAAAACATCATACTTTGATTAAGGCGCCCATCATACCCTGCTTTGACTTAGGGAAATATTAAATCATTTCATAATGAAGGCGCCCCCCTCAAGGAACCACCTTTTAAACACAACATTAAGTCATTAAGTCTAAGCCCATGGTCAACGTTTAATTATAATAATTAAAACGTGACTTTTTAATTTAAATGACTTAACTTATTTCTCCGACAGTGCCCTGAAGCCAAAGCTGAAGAAGTCAACTGATCATTCTGAAGCCGGGAGTCAACCATCCTGAGCACATTTGGAAACTGCCAAAAATAGAATTTACTAAAAATAGTAAATTCCAAAAAGTACTCTGAATGCTGAGACGAACATACCACTGCGGAGCCCTCTGAAAACCCAGAAGGAATCCGCCATTAAAACTATCATCTCCGAACAATGATCTCCTCAAAATTAGGAAACCCTAATTTTAACTTCCGACTAGCCTCCGGGTTCCCAACGAAAGGCCAACGGTCACTGAAACTGTCAAGCTTAGAAAGGGGACATTACACAAACTTCAAACATAAAAATGTCAAGTGTTTACAATGTCAATCTTAATCATATGGGTCATCAAAAAAAGCAACACCATTAGCAACATTAGATGCTACATTTTGTGTAGAACCACAAAGAGCATTAGTGGCACTCGCACAAGCACTGCCACTAGCACTGACACTAGCACCGACACTAGCACTGACACTACCACTCTCATACTCAGTAGTTGCTTCAGGCTGATAGTCATCATCAATATCAAGTGCAGCTAAGTGACTTGTGGAAGCATCCAAGTCAAGCTGCTCTGGCTCAATATCCCACCTCCTTGTGTCTCCTTTGTAGGAACTATGTTTGTGTGTAAGGAGGCGCAAGTTTGAATGCACATACACCAAGTCCTCAGCCTTTTTTGAATGTAGCCTATTGCGTTTTATTGAGTGGATGAAGGAGTATGTGCTCCAATTCCTCTCAGAAGAGGATGAACTAGCAACCTATTAAGACCAAATTAAATTAATAAATAGTTAAAGAGTTACAAAAATTAACTACACAAAATTATTAATTAAAATTAAAATTACAAATATAAATTATAAAACTTCCTTGGGATAAAACTTTTATTGCAATAGGTTGGAGGTGCATGTATTCTTACCCATGGAAGTACCACCAACTATGAGCATCCACCCTACACTTGTCTCGAAGAGCATCCATATTCTGATCAACACTCCCAGAGCATGCAAAAGCCATAAACTCAGCCCTCACTCGATCACGTTAGTCACGATCAGTGAAGATTCTACGAATTGCTGCCTTGTAGCCTTGGGCCACTTCACCATCCCTATATGGAGCAACTCTTGATGATGAAGCAAAAAGTATCTCAGGGCTATAATATTTGGGACTCAATGCAAAAGCGAGACGATGCAAGGGAGTGGTCATTTTGTTCCATCTATCAACCATGATTTCCTGTAGCTCTTTGAAGAATTTTTCTTCAGGATCTTCCTCTTTTGCATTGATGATGGATCTCATCTTCTCAATCATTGAGTTGATATCATCATATACTTCGCCCAAACAAGATCTATCCAAGTCAGTGTAACGGATCATGCTCAGTATGGGCTCGATGAAACTGACGAGATACTCAACACGATCCCACCAACCATCATCTAGGATCCTTTGCTTGATCCTATTTGCCCTTTCATTGCTAGATTGCCTCCATACAACCCAATTAGGGCTGATTACCATGGCACATAGTGCCTCACGAACCCTTATAAGTCTTCTCAACACAATTGTGTTGGAGGCAAAACGGGTCTCGGCAACCTGTTTGAAAATCAAAATTAAAATTAAAATATAATTTAAATATACAAAATCAAAATTTAAAAATTAAAATTAAAAGAAAATTCAAGGGTAAAATATTGAGAGTGCTTACTTCAACAGCTCAATTTTGCGAGAATTGTCTACATGTTATTCATGCGTCATGGTGGTTGGTGACGAACATTTGGATGTCTTCGGCCTTAGCATACACCTGTTTGATCCACTCAATTTTGGTTCCAATTTTTTGTAGCATTAGGTTTAGGAAGTGGACAACACAAGGTGTCAAAAAATGTGGATATACTCCTCAACCAATAGCCTGTTAGCCTACAATTTTGTATGGGTTACAAATTGCACAACATTTTGATAGCCCACTTCTTCAATAGCTTGGCAAACAATAAATGGACCATCTTTCACCTATCCTTCACAATTCACTGCTCTCAAAACCATTGCCCCTTTAGGGGACACAACAATAACATTGATCAATGGGCGATTTTTTGCATCTTTCCATCCATCAGAAACAATGGTCACCCCTGTTTTGATCCACAAATCCCTTATGGGCTTTAAAGAGTCCACTACATATTTCACCTCTTTATCTAATAAGGTGCAATGCACCTTCTCAAAACCTGGGCCCTTCTACCCCTTTGGAGCCTCATTAATAGATTTCACCATTTTTTGCCAATATGGTGAGCGAACAACGATGAATGCCAATCCATTGGCATAGACACATCTTGCTATGTCTTGAACAGCAATCTCTCTTGCCTCATTCTGAAATGAAGATTCCAACGGTCCCTTAGATCTTTTATTTGAAGAGGGCATGGTTTGCTTTTGAGGGATGTCCATAAATGGATGGCTTTCTGTAGGTGGAAAATAAGAAGGTGGTGTAGGGGGTTTCATGGATCGAGATCCTTTCTTCAAAGGATGGCTTGTTTTACCACCGGTTGTTTTTTGGTCTGCCTTTTCTTTCTCTGCAATATATTTCAACACTATATGTTCTGGAACATGCCATCGTTGTTTTCACTTGGACAATTTTTGATGCATGTTTCAGGGATCCCGCATAAGTGCCCTTTTACTCGACTGTATAAGCTCGAATATTGAACATTGCAATGACTACAAATCCAAACATATCCTCCACCACCTGGAAGTTGTTGAACCATTTCTACATATTTCCAAAGGGGAGAGGCTGGGTTTATTTTGAAACGAGATTGGATTGAGCCTGAGGAGGTACCGGTTGCCATTGTAATATGGAATAGTGAATACTTAAGGCACAACATATTGAAATTTTGGTATTGATTCATTGAATTTGAAACTAAAAGACTTAATTAATTTCAAAAAAATGAAAAAATTGAACATGTGTTATAGACATTTAGAGGAATGAAAAGTAAAACAAAACAATAACTAAAAAACAAAACAAAAGAGTTGAAGTTCACTTGTGAAAAAAAATGTAAAAAAAATAATCAAAAAACTTCAAAAAACCTACCTCTTTTGAAGAAATCTTGCTCTATGATCTTCTTAGCAACGAATAGACACTTGCAAGTGCTTAGGAATAGCACAACTATTACATCCCAAATTGTGACGTTACAATTTACCATCACTAGATAGAGTAAATGTGAATTCTAGAGGTGAATTAATGATGCTTGTACCTTGTTTTCAATATGAATGATGTTTCATTTGATGTTATTCTTGGTGAAATACTGCATAAAGGAGAATAGAAGGTTATTGATTTATGAAGAATCTAACTTTTGAAATGTTTCATGTATTCTGCTTCGTTTTGAGCATATGACTCCTGTTGTTGTGTCATGGTGTGCAGGAAAGAGGACCAATCCTCCAGGCAGAGGAGAAATATCACTCGGGGAGGAACTTGGTCGGGTAAGCAGTAACGAGTACCAAATGAGCATACACACACGTCAGTATAGGTTCTGAGAAACCAAGTCAGTTTTGTTGGTCTAGATAAGTCATCCTTAGGCTTTAGGAATTATGTTTACTTCTTTATGCTTTGAAAAGTGATGATTACTCATTTGTCTGACTTACTGTGCTTTGACCATGATATGGAAAACGTGAATGGATATATGTTAATAGGTCAAGTAAGTATGTATATACATGTCAATACATACGTATGTTCGGCAGATGGATATGCCCATACGTACGTGTCGACATGGTATACATACATTTACGTGTACACTGCGTACAGTGATATATATATATATATATATACCCACGTTACCTATAGCCTGAGAATAAGGATGTTAATAGTAATATTTGATTAGAATTTACATATAATCATATTTACACGAATACGTATGCATGTATATTGAAAGTATGCTGACTGGCTCACAATATACATATGTAACAATTAATACGTATAAGTGTAAATATTTAAATATGTAAATGTTTATATATTTTATATTATAGTTTTACTTAAATATATGTAAATATATTTAAATAGTAATATATTCATATATTAGGGAGTAAATAAATCTATAATAAAAATATATAAATATATAAGAATATTTGAATTTAATATTATTGCCTAAAATGATTTAGGAAGTCAATTTTATATTACCTTGAGTAATTTTGGAAATTGAATTTTAAAATACCTTGGTAAATTTATAAAACGATTTTTACTATATATTATTACATTTAAAGATTTTAAAAAGGAAATATTTGATTTTGAAATCAATATTAAATATTTTGAACTATGGGAAATCGAAATATTAAGAGAAATAAATATTTGAAATATTAAATACTTCATATAGTGTAAAGTCGAAATAATTATTGGTGAACATTTGAAAAAGAGAAAAATACGTTTTTGAGAAGTTCATACCCGTGAAAATGAAATGGCATATGAAATAAAAACACGCCTGTGAAAGTGCGCGGCCATGAGCACGGCATAGACCTGGTCTGGAGGAGAAACGTCCATTGCTGTTCTTCAAACCATAAGTAATGGTGACGTGGGAGTATAGGAACCTTGACCTAAAACGCAGCAGGTAAATCATTTGATTTCATACGACTGGAAAAAGACGTGTACCTGTATGTGGCGTTTTACATTTTTGAGTTGAATTATTCATGATTTGCTGGCTCAATGAGGTCGAATCACCTCCATTTTTAATGACTTAGGGTTTAAGAATCCGCCAAGTATCATTTTGACTAATTCTGGGCACTTGTTGTCAATCCGCATGCCTCCATTAGTGGAATTCGTTGCAATTCGGGCCTATATATAGACACCTTCCATTCATTGTAGGGGGATATTGAACAATCCGAGTTTATCATTCTTATTGAGCTTCCATAATCATTCCCTGTTTTGGTTATATTATTCTGTATTGCTGAGTTTGAAAGATACTGTGAATTTTTACCAGCATTTACCAGTTACTGTGGCTATCCCTTTTTGAGCTGTGAGTGAGCTTTATTATTGCTGAGAGAAGCTTTTCATATTTTATGAGAACATATATCACCATTTGCTGAGAGACATCCTCTGTACATTATCTTTACAATTTCTGAGTTCACAGTAAGAAGTTGAGATTACTTTGCAGCTGTATATCTTTTGCAAGTGATCAATTTCTGAGGAAGAGTTAGAGACTGATCTAAGAGTTGTTGGAGGTCTTTTGTTGGAGGTCTGAGGAGCTGCAAACACATTCAAGGTCATCCTCTAAAGGGAAAAGGCATATACTAGGCATGCTGTTTCTTCTTTCATGTTCTAGAGCATATTTCTTGATATATATCTAAAAGAGTAAATATTGAATGTGCATAGATAGGGAATTGCATTGAGTTCAATACTTAAGTTAAGATTAACAAGAAATGGTTCTATGTTGCACCATGTAAGTAAATTACCATAAGGAATAGCTATGCATGTTTTCTGAAGTGTATACCTGATAGCATAAGTGTGTGTTTTGCATTAAAGTGTGAATTATGTATGAACTCCATATGAGGAGTATATAGGGATTCAACGTTTAAGGGATTGTGGAAAGGGAATATATGAGTAAAGAGCTTAGGGGATTAGTTTACTTATCTTACATTTAAGAGAAATAATGGAAAAAGATAAAAGGGAGGGATTTATTTGCATTTTGAATGACTATTGCATGTTGAGTATGATCTCTGTGTATGGAGAATACGTAGATGTACTTATTATCTACTAGGATCGGAATGAAGGCAAAATCAAGTAAAGTCTTTTAGCTTAAGTTATTAGGATAACTGAAGCAAGCTAAGTACCCCTAGGATAAAGATTTCCTAACTAGGAGGGTTAATACAAGACACTTGTAGACTGTTTCATTTCTAGTAGGTTCGTATGATTGTAGGATATCTGGGGTGACGGATTACCCAATGAAGGATAAAACCTATGCGTAGAGTAAGGAAGCCTCAAGTCAAATCGGCCCTGAGTAGTGTTTATGATAGATGACCTTCATTCGAAGTACTGAATGAGAATACTTTGGCCAAAGTAGTGAAAGGTACGACATCCACCTAGGTGTGAGATAGTTGAGACTACACTGTCAGTTCATTGTGATCCGAGTACTAGATCGAGATTGTGAAATAGCAAGGTTCTAGTTGTGTAGGACACAGCACTATGCTCAGTTGGTAATCGTTAAAGGATACCCTACCAATCTATTCTTCGAAGGGAGGGCCGTTCATTGTGAAATGATCGTGCGGGGGACCGCATTATAAGTCCGTGGTTGGCGGAAAAGCGCCCGAGTGATGTTTCTCCTCCACAGCAAGCGGCCGATGTACCAAGATTTGAAAGGATGGACTCCTGGACCTTCTTACTTCTATTTGTGCAAAAGCTTACGAGCTATGTATGTAACTGTATTACTTTTGAACTCTTATTTATATTTGCAATGAAAATGGAATTCTTGTGGAAACATATTGTAACTTGTACGTATTTATCAATAAATAAAGGAAAATTTTTATTGTATTATCTTTGTTACTTGTTACCTTTACATGTTTAAAGTGAGAATTGGAAAAATTTTAATTTACGCAAGAACCAGGCCGTTACAACAACAATCAACTTTGAACAATCTACGATCAGTCTTCAAGTCTATTCCAGCTTGTGCAAGCAAAAGAGAAAGTTCAGCAATGGAGGCAAAAAATCCTTTTTTCTCATTCACAAATTGGTAAATGAGTTTCACTTTACCCATTTCATGTTTTTGAGGCAAGTATTAGGGTTAGAAATAATTAAAAAGTCATTAAAAGTCAAAAACGAGTCAAAAAAGTATTAAAAAAATGAAAAAAGAAGTGAAAAAACGCGCCTGGGCGCGGAATAGAACCTGGGTTCGAAATTTTCAAACCCTGTCGGGACCCACAGTCATGGGTCCGGACCCTGGCCAAACCCACAGTCCAAAAACCGGACCCACAGCGATTTTGCCCAGACCGGACCCGAATTCCGGACCCGAACCGAACCCGAATCGAACCCGGGGCCTATATGAGCAAATCCGGTAACATAGTATTATTGTAGACATGGATTTAGATGTTGCTTATCTGATTATTATGCACTGATTTCTATAGTATGTTCATGATTATAATTGTTCTAAGAATAGATTTGATGTTTACTTAAGAATCAATGATAAGTGCAAATGTATTTGACTGCTTAAAGATTGTCTTCTGAGTGTTTGCAAACCTACTAGGGAGGAAGGGCCTAGAAAGGTGGTGCCTAAAAACCCCACTCAAGTCTGCCCCCGGAACCCAAGGAAAGGATGGGCCATGGAGGGGTGGAAGTTCCACTTAAGGTTCCACCCAATCCGAATGCATCGGTGGGCCATGGAGGGGTGGGGGTCCCAGTCAAGATCCATTGCGTTCATGGAGGGGTGGTAGGCCTAGACCACTTATAAGCTCCGTGGCTTTTTCCAATAGGTTAGGTGTCTTTTGAGGTGATGAGATGGGTAGAGAAAGCAGGTACAAGTCACCTAGGTGGGAGGGTTGTAGATTACAACCTCTTGGGCTTGGCAAAGGACTTTGGGCGGATCTACCCATGCGGGTAGAGAAAGCTGGTACAAGTCGTTGAGAAGGGAGGGTTGTAGTTTACAACCTTTGGACTAGGCAAAAGGGCTTCAAGTGGATCTACCCATGATGCTCCTCCTATGTCTTCATTATTGCTTTGTGATTATATTTATAATTTGGATATCTAGATATTAATGCTAACAAACATGTGAATATGTGTGGAAATGTTGTCAATATGTGAATGCAAATTTCAATCCAGAAGTACTTCATTAAAGAGGACATTCATTTGAGAAAGTGAAACCCTAACCCTAATTGGCAAACAATAAGTGAAGTCTAGTGCAAATGAGGACAAGGGACATTACACCATCATTAACAGATTGGAGAACATCATCATGTGTGCCATCAACATCGCACACATCCTCATCAAATGTACTACTATTTTGATCCTCATAGGATGACTCAAATGAGAGGTTAGAGGCTGCTGATTTGACATCCTCATCGCACATTTCCTCTTTCGGAATGGATGCATGTACATCAAAAGCATCATCCTAGAACTCTGCCAAACTAACATCATGAAGTATGGCATCCTCGTCACCAACAACCACGGTTTTGCACACCACATTTGTTTCCCCAATATGTTCATCAATAGGTGTCAACCCATGTAGTGTCTCACATTTAGAACCAAACTCGTTGCTTGCTGCAACACTTTTCCCAAGATCACCTGTAGGCTGAAAATCACTTTGAAGCAATTCTTTTTTCTTATCCTTTCGTTTAGATTTTGTAAACATCCTTAGGAGACCCTGTTGCGTTTTGGATCCCTTATCAGATCATACAAATTCTGCATCAAGTCAATCGTGGATTTATCAAAGCCATCTTATACTCTGAAGCTGATCAAAGAGTGTTCCACTCTATTTGACAGTTTTTTTTTTTTTTTAATTTCCTTCTCTAATTTGACAATGCTCAAATATCCCCTTCCAGGGAGTATGTCATTTTTATGTTTATTTCAGTTTGATAGATGTTTCATTTTATCAAACTCGGGTTATAGCCAAGCATATATTGTACACACAAGTCTGATAATCTATTTTTCCACTTCTTGCTTTCACAAATATGACTGATATACAATAAGGCAACTCAAAAATAGCTCCCAGCTTCATGTATTCTCAGGTTATCCAAAAGACAGAACAAATTACAGGTAATTGTACTCAGGAAAGTATAGAAGCATTAATTGCTAAATGACTGTGAGAAGTCTTCAATCAAAATGCAACTACAACAGAATTAACTTCCAGATTAGGCAATTACAATAATGACTGTGAGAAGTCTTCAATCAAAATGCAACTACAACAGAATTAACTTCCAGATTAGGCAATTACAATAGCAGATTGTCATACATACGATATTCAACTTTAATATTTGTAGCAACATGATAATAGACTATTACAATTACAATCTGAGCATTAATAAGAAACCGTTTTGATGTGCATAGGGAATGGTTTCAGACTTCTATACCTTCAGATTGAGCATTTACATAAGGAAATTTCATCACTGTTTAAACTCAGAAATGTTCAGCAGATTAAAGAGATACCAAATCCTTTATTGAGTTTGAGTAGAGTAAAATAGTGAGTGATATAATGACTGATAGACCTGGAATAGACATGCTATGTCTACAACTCGTGGTTTTGGGGCAGACAACCTACCAGGACCCGATTATTGGTAAAGACCCTTTACAGACTCCATAGCCGCGGCTAACTTTCTTGAGATTACCTTTGTCTTATTCAATATTTTCCTTTTTCTAGAGATTTCACATCCTCCTCACAAGCACAGTCAAAACAATGCAAACAGACAGCATAGATAATCTTCACATTAATAGACTTCACATAAGTGCTATCTTATTTGTCCCGTGCCAAGGAAAATTGAACATGAATAGAATACTGCTTATAATGGCGGTGGCATAGTTTGTCTTCTGTGCAAACTTGTCTAACTTCCGCAACAGTAGCTTGATGACTCCACAAATACCTGATATGGCTCCCCTCCTGTGTATGCACACCACTTAGAATAGTGGCGGTTGAAAAACTTGATTCATATTAGCATCGACTCCATTTTATTCATCTGCCCGACTCTTTCCCATGTTGGCGGTGCTAACCAATGATGAGCTTTATATTTGATTTTAAACCCAATTCATACTTATTCAAACTGTCTAACATATACTCAATGGCTCGACTAGTTGCTAGATCTCACTCGTTCAACTCCTCCAGTACTCCCGTAGATATATTATTGAAAGGCCCGTGGCATATATTTGTCTCTATCCTTAGATGTGTCTCCCAACCTTCACGATTTCAATAAATGGAACTTGAAAATCTGTGAACTTGATTCCTTTCTTACAAACCGACAACTCAAATATGCAAGCTCACGATTTCACATTCCCCAGGATATCGACACCTTATGCTGGCATTCAAAAAACATATGTAGATTTGTCTTGATCAACTGTGGTTGATATAACAATTTCTTTAAAATATTTCACTCCCTCATATTATCGACCCTTCATAACTGTGGCCTGTAATTGATGATCTGGTGCAACTATTTTGTCTCGTCTGATATTTTAAATGTCTTTTCTTGTCTTATTTGGCACGTAGAATGCAAGGGCTCCCACAATTTTTGGGTCATGATTAATTTAAATCCTTCCTTCTGACGAATGTAGCGATCTTTTCATTTGTCTTTATTTGCTCTTGATCGCTCAATTTTTCCGAATACCCAAAATAATTCGGATTTTATTTTTTGAATTAAATATTGAAATGATTTTTAGTCTTCTGATGTAACCAATAAATTAACAAAACCCTTATTTTGAAATTTTCTTTTGCAAACCAACATAGGATGGTAGGAAAATGGCTTTGATACCACTCTAATATCCCACCCTTGTTGAGATATTTGCTAACAATTTTTTCTGCTCTTTCTATTTATTTTGGTTTTGTAGCTTGTGAAGATTTTTGCTAGGAAATGCATAAAATACCAAACAAATGCAAATAGAGAAATGCTGAAAGCAATTATATCAAATGATCAACTCTGATTATTTATTGCTTGAATTTACAACAAGATCATACCCGGATAACAACTTCTGATCAGCAAGTAAACCCTTGAAAACTTTTGAAATTCTTCTCCAATGAAACACAAATGTGACCTCCGTATGAAGCCACCAATCAGCAAACCTCAGATGATCTTTCACACCCTCGCAAAGCTCGATTCAAGAAGCAGCTACGCTCTCCAAGATATTGCAGCTGAAAACCCTAGGTCTTTGCCTCCAAATGCAAACGTCAAAGCCAATTTGATAAAAATCATCAAGAATAAATGAAATGTCTTCAACATGTCTTTATATACTTGTAATGAATTGAACCAATTTTTTCAAACTTTGAGATGATCACAACAGCACCAAAGTACCCGTTAGGGTTAGCTCAAATCAAAACCAGCAACTGAAGGAAAGAGCCTCAACACCAAGAATGTGCTTTCCAACCCAAGCTGGGTAAGAAGCTACGATATGGCGGAGATTCTATTAACAATGATGCTATGCAAGTAAAATAATCTCAACGCCAAGCATGTGCATTCCTAACCTGAAGTGGGAAAGGTGCTATCATATGGCGGAGAAATAGAAAGCAAATACAATGTAGACTGAACAAGGGCCAGTCTCATCCACAACCGTGGGAATGAAAGTGATTAAACTGAAAATAAACTAGGCGGCATAGCCATCCTCTTCCACTAAAGTGGGGATACAAAATGTAAAGTGCAGAAAGTAAAAGAGCTGATCAGTACTATTGATTCAACGTTACAATATGATGAACAATCTGCAAATACAATGAGATATAGATAACCAATGATCTCCAAAATGTTAGGAAATGAACTCCAAACAAGTACAAGCTATCCAACATATGAAATATAGCAAAAGGGACTAAAATATCAAGTCTGATATAAAATTGCAGCAATCAGAAAATTCATACCAGCAAGCCCTAGAATCACCAAAATGCTCATAACTTCGTCAAAACACCTCGAAATGATGTGGAACTGAATGCAAATGAGAGCTAGGAGTTGAGCGACCAAGACCAAGCCAAGAAACTCCTCCAAATAGCAGTGATTTATTTATGCACGCTTTCCAATGCAACCTCAAAGAAGGTACGACCTCCAGAAATGTTCTACTAGCAAGATAAAATCCGAGACACCTCTAAAAAATCTGAAAACTTGCAAGGAGGGGCGCCCAAGGTAGACTAAAGAATAGGGCCAATACCCAGAACCACCAAAAAATCGTGCATGGACTTATGAGCAGATTTCTATTTCAGCAAAACCCTAACCAGCAAATGCAAAACTGACAAATCTCTAAAATCTTCAACCTTGATGCTCTGTCTGCTAGTCTGGATGAGAAGCAGTCTCTGGAAACTCAGCTAGGTGCTATCTTTCAAGCACGAAACCAAGAGAAAGAACTAGGAGGTATGCATTCCTCGAAGCAAGCTCTGAAAGCATTTCAGCAGCATAACAATATAATAAGCAACAATAGATAATCCAATTGAAGGCCAAGTCTCTTATTTATAACTTTTTTGTCTCCAAATTCAAATCTTCTTTTCCCTCCAATTAGGGTGCCTAAATGAAATTCACTTTTCACCTTTTCTCCAAATTTCATTTGCATTTCATTTCCAACCCATATGTGGAAATATAATTTAATAAAATGCAAATATATCACCAAAAGGCATCCAAGATAGACTTAAGTGAAATATTCTATAACTTGCAAATATTTCACTAAAAGATTTAAGTGAAATATTTAATTAAACTCAAATGTCTCCAAGCTAGGCGTCCCCTTTTGCCTTAGCACATATTTCACTTAAATATTAATTCATCAAATAAGGCCTCCAAAACTGTTTAATTAATAAATATTATAAAAATCACTTATCTCCCCAAATCGTCCTCCATGCCTTAGCCAAATATTTTTCACTTAAAACATTATTTTTCATCAAATATCAAACTTGCCAAAATAATCACTTCAAATGCTGGAGACCACTGCTCAAGCTGACCTGCCAGAAATAGCCATCGCACTGAACTGCTGAACTGTTGCTAAAAATAGCACTGCCAGAAATAGTACTTACCAAAAATAGCATACTGCTAAAAATAGTAAGTTGTTCCAAACTCATTTTCTCCACATTTTGAGTAGCCGTCGCAACTTACTAAAAATAGTAAGTCCGGAAAAGTCATCTGATTCAGTTGCATGTCACACCATCGCGAAGCTCTCTGAAAACCCAGAAGGAATCCAGAAGCCAAACTAGAAAAGTCCAACATGCAAGCCTCCAAAAAGCAGCCGAGAACGCAAGTCAATATCCTGTCATGCATGTAACCTCATTGCGAAGCTCTCCAAAAACCCAGAAAGCTTCACCAGACATGCGTTAGAAACTCTCGCATGCAAGACCTCAAAACCTCCTCTGAAAGTGGAAACCCTAATTTTCATTTCAGCTTTAGCCTACGAGTTTTCAGAAATAGGCTAAATCCAAACGAAGAGTGTAGGGCTAAATTGGGGACATTACAGTCCGCCCTTCCCAAAATTGCTTGTCCTCAAGCAATGCCACCACAACTCTAGAAGAACTCAAACTGATCCATACCAAAACAAGTACAATCCCAGGGTCCCATGTCCGTCTGAAGGAGGACCCACCATGTCGATGCTGCACTACTTTGATCACAACAGTGAAACCATCGTACCAATGCTGCACTAACCTCCCTTGTAACTCCAAAATGTTACCATCCATGATACTCAAACTGAAAAATCTTAAAGAATTGAGATCAATATCATGCAACGTCTCATGTCCAAGATGCCCAGAGTCAACAATATCAACCATACCACTGTCTATCACCATCCTAGGCAAGAAGAAAGATAGGCTACTCAGCTCAAAATCAAACTCCTCAGCATACCTCCATACGGTAACAAACGGAGCCATGACTGCAAATGTGACATCTTCGAATCTTCTTGCAAAGAGGAAAGCAATCCTTTGCAAGAGCTCAACAAACTCATACTCATGTCTCCTCATGGAGCTACTATGCCTCATCTGAATTATATTGATACTACCATGAGGACTACAGAAAACTCCCATAATTCCAACCCTATGAGTCTCAGAATGATGAATCAAGGCATGGGGTAGCTCGCTGTCCTAAACCAATAAGGAAAGTAAACTATCAAAGTTTACATCACAAACCTCCAAAGTGGTTGGAAAACACACTAGAGCCATTTCCATCTGAAAACTACCACTTCTTTGACCGGTAGTGCTGATCCAACTCTCCTGAATGAGGGAGACTCTCCGTGTAAGGTGGTTGGCCTGCCTCCAATCAGCAAGCTCGAGTCTCCAAATCTGATTTTGCCTTAGCCAAGGATCACTCTCAAGAGCCACCAACCTTTCATCTCTCCAATCCAAACTCAAAATTTCTCTCCAATCCATTTGTTCATGAACAAATGGGGCCATCAAGTGGTTGGTGAAGAGAAGGACAACACCCAAAGGTCTGAAAATTTGATCACTAACCCACCAAAAATTCCTCTTTCCACAAGCCATAAACTCCATCAACCCAAGTTGAGAATCCCAAGCATGGATACCCAACCGAAAGTGATTTTCAACACACTGAAAAGAGAATTCAACACAACCCCAAGTGCTGGTCAAAACCAAGTGCATACTCATAAAATAGGCATTCCCTCTGATGAACCTCTGAAACCAATCCATGAAAGCTTCAACAACACTGGAGCATGAAACATAAGATGACTTCAAATCCAACTCCCAAAATAGACTAACATCACTCAACCCAAGGAATGGATTGAGAAGAGTGCAAACACCATGTTCTGGTTCTTCCATCACAAAAAGAGGATTATCATAAGTTTCCTCAACACCCACTTCAAAGAGAGGATTGTTAAAAACTTGAAAGTCATTCCTTTCATCTTGCTGCTCCAAATCAGCACATGCAACTTCTGATTTTCTTGAGACACTTTCAAGATCAAACTCCTCTTGAAGACTATCAAGCTCTCCAATCACATGGAGAATAGGGAGAGTCGACTCTTGGCTCAGACGGCTTAGCAATCAGACAAGTACATCAAAAGATATTAAAGTTTAAGTGACTTAAGTGATTTATTTAATATTTTAATATTATTATAAAGTTATAAAGTAACTTTATAATAATAAAGTCACTTTAATATAATAAAGTGCGTTAAGTGAATAATTTAATGTGGGAATAAATCTTTTATCCCACATTGGCCAGGAAGGTGTTTGAGCTCTCTTAAGGAAAGAATAAAAAGAGAGGCAAGAGCTTATTCTCAGTATCCAGTTGATGACTATTATTTTGATTGACTTTTATTGTGGAGCCTAGGGCTTTTACAGTTTTCTTCTTTGATCATAGGAAACGAAAACTTCCTATTGATAGCATAACTAAGGGAGTGAAGGATCTCTTGAAGGGTTGCAATTTGAGGAGAGGATAATTCAGTCCTTTCATTTGTGCTTAAAGGCGAAAATTTTATCTAGGGTTTGAAGATTATTACTTGCAGATCAGAATTAGTGTTGGTGCTACAGTGCCGTGAATAGTACCCGCGTTACAGTGCTGCTACAGTACTATTCACCTCTTTAAGATTTGTAGAAGTTCGATTTGGAAGCAAGGAATATCCAGTTTTTCCTTAGCATTTTGTGAGGGCGAATTTGTGGCAAGTAAGGGTTTATTTATGAGAAGAGACAAATCGATTGAAAAGAGGGTTTGTTGATATCAGAAATCTGATTTTTTAAATCAGAAATTATAGTCATCTGAAAGTCTATCAAAGGCCACGTTTTTGTCCATTATTTTGTTCATGGTGGCTTATATTTGCTGCATTGTGGGTGGAGGAAAAAGGCACATCATTTTAGGTGGACAAGAGTTGATTTTTATGCAAGTTAGAGAAGGTTACAAGCTGCTAGCAATTTGCATCAGAAATCTGAAGTCTGAGAACAGGGGCGGTCACTCAAGAGGTTCGATTTTATGAAGAAAGACAACAATAAATTCTAATAAAATCAGAGAAGCTTGATTGAGGGTTGAGAAGACTTGGCGCAACAGCAAGAAGGGCATTGACTTCATCAACAAGAGAAATCGGAGCATTATGTGAAGGCTGCTATCATTTCCAGATTTGGAGATATTTGAATACATCATTGGAACATTGT
>VDFB02168855.1:0-14485 GCA_007258455.2 Sequoia sempervirens
ATGGTCATGAGTGTTTGTAAAGAATATTGGCCATCTTCATCAAGGGCATTCCATATAGTTTGATCCAAATCTGTATGTGGTTGTGCAAGCAGGTAAAGGATCGATTTCTTTATCATATTCCCATTGGAAATTCTCATATCGCCAAACCTACAACCAATGAATGCATCTACAGTAGCTAACCAAGGCCTCCCTAAGATTAAGGGGTATCCTACAAGGTTTCCTTTAGGTTGTAAGACCATAAAATATGTAGGGTATTCCCATGAGTCTAGTGTGATGACTAAATCTTCTATGATACCCTTTGGTTTAACAATTGACCTATCTTATAGTTGTAAAATAGTAGGTGTAGGTCAGAGTTCCATTAATTGAAGTTGTTTCATAATTTTTTTTGTTATAAAATTTATGGCTACTCCTAGGTCAATTAATATTTTTTAATGAGATTTCCATTAATTTGGACATCTACTACAAGGCTCCTAGGGTTTGTATATTTTAGAACAACTATATTTCCTAACATGATGTCAACAAGTTGTCCTAAGACATGAATAGTTTGGGGGTCCTTTCATTTTCTACCTGGATTTTTAAGGAACAACTCTCTCAGAATCTTTTTGTATATTGGTACTTCCTTAATTTCTTGAATCAAGGGTATTTTTATGCAAACATTTCTAAGTTGGCCCAATAGGTCAAATTCAGTTTCAGAATGGGGTTTTTATGTGGTTAGTCTTTTAGGGAATGGTGGTTCCGAACTTGTGATGTTTTGTTGTGTCCTATAGTGTTCAAGTTCTTTTTTTATCAATAATTTCTATTGGGGTCTCCTCATCACTAAGCTCTATAATGTGGGGAGATGAATGCCCAACAAGCATCTTTCCTAAACAGAGGTGGACATCACTCACCTCAACCCCATAGGTTAGGTATTAGATGGGGTCATTAGTATAAGCCTTCTGAACAGGCTTGTTGTTAGGATTAGATGTAGGTTGGGTTGGTAGTTGAGGTGCTCTTGGCTATGATTGTGTGGCCATGGCTAGATTTGGCATTATAGTGAGTTCTTGTGGCTACAAATATTATTGTGGCTATAGGTAGTTTATATTTTGGTTTTGCCATTGTTGAATCCCACACCATTGTGATGGTTATTGGTTTTTTTGGGGTGGCCACTAGGAATTATAATTTGGGGCTTGGTAAGGTTATGGTGGCCATATTCCCTATTATGGAGCCCAATTTGGTGCTTGGACCATTAGCCATTGTTGATTTTATGTATTATTTTGGGGCTAAGTGTTCTAATGTGAGAAGTTTGAATTACCACCTAGAAATGACATATTATCAGATAATGGATCTTGAGGCATACCTTTCTTTGTTTCCATGTTTTTCACTAAGCAATGTAAAATAGTTGGCCTTCTTTGTCCTACAGGGCTTGAAATTCATATTTCCCTTTCTTTCCTTTAGAAATGCTAGCTAGCTTCTTGCATTTATAGTTTATTCTCTTTTGGTAGCAATGCGGATAATATCTAGATAGGGTTTCCTTTGCTTCTTCATGTCTCTTCTTGATATGCAAGGTATCCAATTAGGAAGTTAAGTTGCTAATTATTTCATCCTTAATGTTGGACAAGATGTTACTAGGTTCCACCCTTAAGACCCTAGTGGATGTAATACCCCTCCTCTTACTGGTAGGATTTGGTATTTTTCAATGCGGTTGTTTGCTACTTGTGACGATGATGATATTGTTTGAGTTTGATAGTTAGACATTTGAGGATGCTGTATTCCTTTAGTAGACTGTTGGTGATTATGTTTATTCACTTGAGGAATTGATTATATCAGTTGACTTTCTGAATTATGATATGATGCAGTGATTTAAATTTAATATATTATGAGATGATTGTTAGATAGAAATGTAATTCATTGATTATGTTATAATTGTTAGAATAGGTGTGACGAAGGACAATATAACATCACTCGTTCGCGAGTGCCCTGTTATGTTGCGATTCCTTCTCATAATGCAGTATTTTGATTTAATGCTTTGATGTTATGTATATATGCACATGTACACAACTTCGTTTGTATGTCTTAAATTTTAGCAATTACAAGAGTCACCGATTCCACCTAGCCGGGCCGGTGAGCACCAAATAACCCAGCGGATAAATGTGTTGTCTGAGGTGACGATGAAGTCCTCCCGTTCCATGATGTCAGGTCGTCTCATTTGTTTGGTATAGTTGATTTTCGTGTAATTGTCGTCATTGAGTGTTGTGTTATGTGTTTTGTCTTATTTTATTTATGAGGGCATTTATAGTTATGATTTATCTTAATGATTGAAATAAATTAATTATTTTAATGTTGGATTAAATGATATTTAAATATTTAAATATTTTAATTATTTTGAAAATCATATATTGCAATTAATTAATAATTAAATATTAAATATGGCTTAATTATTTTAATCAATTAAATTGGTGGTGGATAATTATGTGAATAATTTATTTAAAATAAATATGGAATGTGAGGTGCAAGAAAAGTTGAAAAACAGGAATTAAAGCAATAAAATAAATAAAAGAATTAAAAAGACAGTGTGAGCCAATAGGGTTTGAGAGTTGGAAAAAAAGAAGAAGCTTGTTTTAAAGAATTGATTTTTCTTTTAATCTGGGATTTTTGGAGAGCTTTGGGGAGATGAGGAATATATTTTATTTAATCATGAATCTTTGAGAAGCTCACACACACACAGAAGAACAAAAAGCTGAAGTGCTCTAGGGATTGTTGAGTTCGTTCTGGACTACGGATTGGAATTGGATTCGAGGGAATCTTCAAATTTGCATTGGACTCCAGGTTCCTCTCGTAGTTTTTTCTTCTCGTACCTTTTCTATTCTCTGTTTGTTTCTGAAAAGAAAAATAGATCTTATTAAAATAATTTTTGGTGAGCATAGAGAATTTCTGTTGAAAACTGAAACTAGAGCAAATTATTAGATTAGAAAACAAAGAAAAATCATAGAAATTATACTATTTAAATTTTGTCAAATCAAGAACCCAGATATTCTGAAACATACCATTTATCAAAATAGGTTTTTTAGAAAAGAAAAATGATTCAGTAATTAAAGAAAATAAAATTGGGGTTTTCTCAATATTTTAATTTATGATGGATCTATTGATTTACTGTATTTTATTCTCTGATTTTCTTTTTATGCAAAAGAATATATATACATAATATATATATATATATATATATATATATATATATTCTTTCATGCATATATATATATGTATAAGTATTACATGTCTGTATGTATCTTTTCTTTATAATTTATTAGCGTCGGCTATCAGCCGTACGTCTCTGAAAATAAATTTTAACACCCTCAGAAAATCGAAATTATTGTGTGTTATCTTTATTAGATTTAATAGAAATCGAATATTAATTTATTCTTCATTTTGTTTTTTGAGTTATGTCGAATTTCTTTTACCAGAAAGATTTAATTATCTGTAGTTCGTGATTTTTGTTTTGGAACCCGTGTTGTACCGGGCGTCTGTCATGGTGGCCGTCCTTTTAAGAAAATAAATAAATTTAATGCATAAAATTTCTGTAGGTCAAAATTTTTATTGTTATTGTTTTGTTTAAAAAAAAAAAAATTGAATGGGGTTTAGGCCGGTACGTACCCGTCCCTCGATGGCGGCTAGCGGTATCTGCAACCAGTCCTTGAAGCCCCGGTAATACATCGACGCTAAGGCCAGCTACGTGTCTACCGAGAAGCGGTAAAGTATGTCAATACCGACCAGCGGTACAGTGTCGATCCAGCGGCTTTATTAATACTGACCTGACCCGATGGTTTAAATTTTATTTTATTTTATTTTTATGTTATTTCTTAAATGTTTTTTTTAGGATTTGTTTATTTGTATTTTATTTTATATATATATATATATGTATGTGTATATATATATTTTTATATATATGTTTATATTATATAGATTGTAAAATATAATTTGTATGTATTTTATTTTTAAAATAAAATTAAGATTGTTATAGTTAAATGTTAATTTATTATATTGTTTGGATGCAATTTTATCACGGTTTTTTTTTTAACATGTTTAATTATGTTTATAATTAAATAATTTTCCTATTTATTCTAAATGGGCATTGTTAATTTACCGTTTCGATTTATCAATTATGTAGACAAGATATTAGTCTTTAATTGTGATGGTAGACTTTGTTGAAACAATTGTATTTAATTACATAAACCGGATTGGATTCAAACGTATGGGTGCAACCTTGTTTACGTTATGTGAGTTTTACTTTTATGATATGTAGTGATGTCTTTGTGGGAACCCGTTGTTGATTTTTGTAATCTTATCCCAGAGGCTTGTTATTTTATGATGTCATCTTCGCTTTGGTAGGCTTTGAGATTTTTGGTTTTATGAGAGGAAGGGTTGAACAGTTGGTTGAGACTTTTGATTTTGAGCAATTGCGAGATGGTTAATACCTCGTGTATCTGAGTTTTGGTTTTATGATTTATATGTGTTGTTTCAACCCTTGCCTACTCGAGATTTGTTAGGGGTCATAGGTGGGAGAGTGGCTCTTCGTGGGCGCCGGCGCCTCGGATGAGGAAGGGCCAGGATAACCCTCGAAAGAGTAGTAAACAAGTGATAACCTAAACAATAGATTTAGGGGGTTGGGTAGTTTTAAAAACACAAGATAATAAAACTTGGATTCCTCGGCTATGCATTAGGGCTACCTTAGACTAGTGATAGACTGAGAAGGCCGTGGTCGGCATAGTCATAGTCTTGTCTTCACGAGAGACTATTGGCTCCGCATTAGCTACCCTATGGTGCCGGCGCCTCAGTTAGGAGGAAGGGCCAGGATATCCATAGATGGGTGCCGGCGCCAGTTGGAGGAAGGGCCAGGAAATCCCATGAGAGCTATGCGATGACACTCTCCACTTGACACCCAGCTTTGTGTTGTTGCCTCTGGATGTTATCTCTTTGTGATGTTTCTTTGAATTCTTGTGATTTGATTCATGATTGTTAAGTGTTAGTACTTCATGTTATCGTAATGAGTTCTTGGTTTTACTTGTTATGTGATTTGAGTACGTTGATGGTTTTGCATTGCATACTTGGGTTGTACTTGTTTTGTATCATATTGTGGTTGAGTCGGTTGACATTCATGGTCGGGTTCACTTCCTCGTCACCTCTGAGCACGGGGGGTGAGTTACTTGTAATTCACATGGTTGGGTGGAACGTGCTCTGCACCCGTTGGGTTCCCCATCAGCGTCTTGTCTTCTCAGCTTTCCGCAGTGGAGTTGTACCAGTGATCAGTTGTACTTCATATTTCATTGTTCTTGTATCAAATTCCCATGTTGGGAAACTCAATGTAATTCATATGTCAAGGAAAATTGTAATGTAATATTGAAACAATGATATAATAGTTAGGTTTAATTGTATCTTGTTAAAAGATTTATCATGGATGTAATTATGCGATGTTTATTATGCTCGCATCATGGTTATCGGATGTATCACTGTATATGATTATTATAAAGTTAATGGTTATGTTATATTCTTTATCTTTATTCTGTTTAGTTGTTGCGATGTAACCTCGCATGCCCCAGAGAACCAAGTGTATTAATGCTATGTGTTATGCTATGTGGTTATGGTTTAATGTTATTGCATGTTTACTTTTATTATTTAAAAAAAAAAAAATTATTTGCATTGTGTGTGTTCTCTGGGGTTTGCGCGTTACAATGTTTTATTAAAAGAAGAGGTTTTATCAACGCTGGTCTTCTTTATGGATGATTAAGAGTAGTTTCTAAATGCCTTACAAATTCCCTCAAAAGGAAGTTGAGAGATATCTCCTACCCCTATGGGGTTCAAAGCATTTATAAAATCTTTATGTATGGGTGTAAAAAATACCATTTTTAATGACTTAGGAGAGAGCCTGTTCTGATACAATTTCTCCATTTATAGAATTGAAATCTTTCCACATAATCCTCAAGTGGTTCATCTTCTCTCTATGGCATCCTGAAGATGTCTCTCTTCCTATCTTTCCCTCTACAATAATCTTGATATTTTTGCAAGAATTTGGCCTTCATTATTTCCCAATTGGGTATGATATTTCTTCCCAACCCCATAAACCATTAAAGAGTTCCATCCTTTAAAATGATTGGAAAGATTTTGAGCATGTAAGCATCCATGTAGTATAATCATAACTTCAACACAACACATCAAATTCAAACAAGAATGTGTTTGCGTCTTCAGTGACCAATCAATAGAAAATGGGTAATGTTGAAGGGGGTATGTTCTTAAGAGAAACAACCCTTTCTTGGTTTGCTATTGGAAACTCAAATGTCGCATGTTTTTTGGGTTTTCTGCCAGTTCCTCAGCCATGGTGTTAAAATTCCTTCTAGAAGTATCCTTTATATCTAGAGTAGCTACTAGTGTGAGGGGTGATTATCCTTCATTAATTCCCCTCAATATGTTCTTTTTTTGCACCAATGCCTTCAAATTCTTCTTGAATTGAGGTGAGGAATCTTCCTAGAGCATCTCTCTACCTCCACATACAATAGTTCTTTGATATTTACTTGGCGCTCCCTACACACTGTTAGTGAATAGTTTTTTGTTGATTCTTAAATATCTATGAAAGCTTTAAAAAGAATTTAAACATAAATTAGAATTTTGAAATTAGCACCATCATCAGAAATGACACCAAAAATGTAGAGCTTACCCTAATGTCTAATTAACTAGTGCAGATGATCATACACATGACTTAATGGACCTTAAGATCCCTAAACTAAGCAATTCATCATTCAAGAGATGACTTCATTAAATTATCAAGCAAGGAGTTGTAGACTTTAGATGATGTTGGCAATGCATATGCATTGAATAAATTTAAACGTCCTACATCGGTTGAGTATAGGTAAATTGAACATAGATAAATGCATTAAAATATTTTAACCAAATCTGACTTCTATCTCCAAAAAAAAGTAAACGGATAATAATAACTAAATTGCTATGGGTACTTAACACTTATGAGTGTAACTTAATAAATATTATGCTTATGACTGTAACTCAATAACTGTTATGTTGCAACATGTCCTAATCCAACTAACCTCTGAAGTATTGAATAGAATATCAACTAAAGATTTCCAATTCAAAAATTATGTAAACACATCATTCATAATAGCATAATCTGAAAACTACAAATTAAACTTGCAATGCACAATCTAATTTATCAGCTAAACTAGTGTGGATCTATAGTACCTCAAGTAACCCCTGCTTGAGTTGTTGCATCCACAAAATTATTCAAGAGAGGGCTTCATTAAATTATCAACCAGGGAGTTGTAGACTTTAGATGATGTTAGCAATGTATATGCATTCAAGAATTTTAAATGTCCTACATTGGCTAAGTATAGGTAAATTGAACATAGATAAATGCATTAAAAGCTTTTAATTGAAATTGACTTCTATCTCCAAAAAAGAGTAAGCGAGTAATAATAACTACTTAATTGCTATGGGTACTTAATAATTGTTATGCTTATGACTGTAACTCAATAACTGTTATGTTGCAGCATGTCTGAATCCAACTAACCTCCAAAATAATGAATAGAATATCAACTAAATATTCCCAATTCAAAAATTATGTAAACACATCATTCATAATAGCATAATATGAAAACTACAAATTAAACTTACAATGCATAATCCAATTTATCAACTAAACTGATGTGGCTTTGTTGTACCTCAAGTGGCCCTTGCTTGAGTTGTTGCATGCACAAATTTATTCAAGAGAGGGCTTCATTAAATTATCAATCAGGGAGTTGCAGACTTTAGATGGTGTTGGCAACGTATATGCATTTAAGAATTGTAAATGTCCTACATAAACTAAGTATATGTAAATTGAACATAGATAAATGCATTAAAAGATTTTAATCGAAATTGACTTCTATCTCCAAAATAGAGTAAGTGGATAATAATAACCACTTAATTTCTATGGGTACTTAACACTTACGACTATAACATAATAATTGTTATGCTTATGACTGTAACTCAATAATTGTTATGCTACAGCATGTCCTCATCCAACTAACCTTTGGAGTATTGAACATAATATCAACTAAAGATTTCCAATTCAGAAATTATGTAAACACATCATTCATAATAGCATAATCTAAAAACTAAAAATTAAACTTTCAATGCACAATCTAATTTATCAACTAAACTAATGTGGCTCTGTAGCACCTCAAGTGGCCCTTGCTTGAGTTATTGCATCCATAAAATCTTCTTCAATTACTCAAGAAAACATGCTACCAAAATATCTTCTCTTTATTACATTCCAATCATACACAGAGTTGTTGAATAGAATCTAACAAAAAATATTATTCAGTCTAATACATGCAAGATCTAGATTTCCTTTTTTATGGAGTACCATACTATATAGGGTATGTGTGAGTCCATTTATTTTCCAATTGTAAATAAACTTAAAATTAGATGTCAAGTCTCCCATAGGAATGAGAAGAGGACTAGGTTTTATAAAATAAAAAAATAATAATTAGAAAAAAAAAGTGTAGAAGTTGAATAAGGACTTTACAATTAATCACTTGATTAACAATTATAATTGAAAAACATTCCCCGATAGAGTAGTTCCTATTATAACTTGTATTCCTTATTGGAATAGACTCCTTTCTCCTTCATGACTTATTAAAATATAGGAGTGACACTTGGTCATACATGGTCTTGTCCTTAAATGATTGCCTCCATCTTCTTATGAAATTGTTTTCATGTTGTAGCAGATTAACTCCTTGTCTACATTGAACTGTCATCCTTCTATTGTGGGTTGAGAAGCCTTTTGTTGTGGGTTGATAGGGTATTTGTTGCAAGGTTCAATCCTTACTTCTTCAATGTATTTTAATTGCTAACTACGTTTAAACATGAAATTCTACTAAACTCACAAACATTCATAGTTCATACACACACTTATTAATATAGCATATATCAACTTTAAATCCTTTAAAATGCTTAAAGTATATAAAAATGTTTGGTAATGTCTTTCAGAGTAGCAAAAAATAAGATAAAAGTATATAACTACAACAAGGAAATAAGACATTCTTATGGCTCATCAATCCCCATGGTACACTTGACAACGTACTCACTTGCCTCTCCTCTTATCCTATCATCCTCTCTCATCTCCACCTGCATGATCTACCAACCATCATGGTCTCATCTCTTCCCAACAACTATTATATGTTGTATTGTACCTACATCAATAATATTTGGATGAGGTATCCACTGCACTTGTACTAACCCCTCAAAATCCTTAATAGCTATGTCTGGGCTAATCATGGACCCCCAATATAGGACCTCCCTATGTGATCGGGCAAGCAAGGCCTCAACTGTTGATGCATCATGTCACTCACTAAATTGTCTATAGACTTAATTTGGAAAATACAACTCAATAATATGTGTCATCCTCCCAATCAAATTGTATGTTTTTCAACAATATGGTAAATGATCTCCATCATCGGATGACCATGCCTTGCACTATCTCCATGGCCTTTAAGTAAAATTGATCGTGTCATATATGTCTTGTCTCCAATAAGGGACATCCCCTAATCTATGATGAATCAAAGCACAATCATATTTGTAAATAAAATGCTATCTTGGTACCCATGCTTTGTCAGCCACTGGTCATGTGATGGCAATATGCTTCCATTCGCATACATGCAAGAGATTCACTGCACACCCTATGTTGGGGCTCTATGGTGATATAAAACTTGATGCAATTGATGGCATAACATGGCCAATACACAAAGGCCCCATGCATAAAAAATCTCATTCTTGATCATCTGCTCAATAACTATCCCATCTGGGTCTAGTATACTACTAAGCATTGCCACCATCAACATAATTAGAGCATCAAAATTTTCCTACATTAATTGATCTCATAATCCTCGATGTCAAGATCGTTTGTCATAAACACTTGGATCAATGCCATCTTCCCACCATTTGCATCATACACAACACACTATGCATGGATTAGGATCTAAAGGATCATCCCAACATCCTCAAGAGTGATGGTTGCCTTTCTAGTAAGTGTTACAAGAATGAGCTATGTTGGCTATACAATCACTCAAATAACACTATCATCATCCCTCTATTCACCTGAATCTTAGGCATATAAGTGACATAATATAACCCCACTGCTCTTAAGAATGCATGCTCATCCTCACTAATTTTTTACCTCAATTTGATAGCCTCAGGATGTCTCTTTCAAGATATTATCAATTCTCACACACCCTGCATCCATCACACACACTTTGCCAATACAATTTTCATTCTTTTCTAAAAACCCTAACATTTTGTTGGAAACAATTTCACTACCTTGCACATTTGCATCATTTTAGGTGAAAAACTTGTCATTTTGTATATTTGCATCATTTTAGGCAACAAATGTGCCATTCTACACATTTGCACCATTTCAAACGAAAAATGTGTCATCTATCACAAATGCACCAAATACGCACCAATAGTAACAAACCCTAAAATGGTGCAACAATAAAAAAACCCTAAATTGACCCTAATAAATGATATTCAATGCACAATTAACCAAGCACGGTCAAAGCACATACCTCGAATGGTGTGTCATTCCTTTTTCCATGGGTCCTCACCATCTCCACATGATGATCTCCCTTTGGAATACCCAACATTCTCTCCACACCTCCACTATCGAGAAAACTAGAGCTCACTCACTTTCCACAAACTAGGACTACAAATGAGGAGGAAAACCAACCCAACCCACTTTTTATATCCCCCAAACCCTAATTTTTCCATCCCGCCATCTCTTCATCTCCCTAACTTTTTTAATACCCTCCACTTCATTTCATTTTACCAATTTAACTATTTCCTCCATATTTTACACCATATTCCCTACTTTCATGAGTTTGCCAAAAAATGTCTAATTTTTTTTGTCAAACTCCTAAGGGGGTATCCCACCACCATTTTCATTCTCTGGGGTAAAACTGGGGCATATCACCAAATTTTCGTACTTAAATTCCTTGAAACAATGCCATAAAAACTCATTGTCTCAAAGAGCAAAAAAATATAGACACTTAAATTGGATAATGTTTCTGTCATTGCATCCCACTAATCATTCTTCCAATATTAATTAAATAATTTTAATATTTAATTAATATGACATCATCTTCAATAGTTAAATATTTTTTAATTATTTAATTATTCAAATTTTTGAATTTTTCCTTCATGTCCAAGTTATTAATTAAATAATTTTGAATTATTTATTTAATTCATTGCATCATTATTTATTTCTCTATGCTAATTGAATTATTTTTATTATTTAATTCACTCACTAATTATTCCTCTTTTCTCAATTAATTAAATAATTATTTATTTTCAATTATTTAATTTATTCATTTATTCTTCCATAATTATTCTCCCAAAAATAAATAAAATTAATTATTTTATTTATTTATCCTTTTGTACATGTAATTTATAATTAATTTATTATTATTTACCCATGCATTTCCACCTCACCAATCAACTCCCACTCACTTTGAGTTCACTCCTTAATAAATCTTGTTCCCTAACAATTAGTCACACGTCACTCTTTATGCAATTCTATTAACTAACCCCTACGATCAGTTAGCTACAATCAGGAGTTCAGTTAACTCCTCATCAATTCATCTCAACCATTCTAGGCCATTGATTTATTCAACCCTTCATTAGATCTTAACCATCAATTGGTATCACCAAAAAATTATAAATACAACTATTCTATCATCTATTCATCCTCTCTCATTCTGGTAAGAAATATATACGTGTATTATATCCAAGTGCTTGTGCTAAAATTTTGAGAGGAACTATCACTACACTTTTCTCCAAGGTGCAAAGAGGAGAACAATGGAGCTCAACAAGGAAATCATGTAGCTTTGCAGTATCTATTTCATTTGATTTTTCCTTGTGCTTCATTGGTATGATCTCTTTTGAATTTGATTGTGAATTTATTTATTTGTTGTTTGTTATTTGATTTCACATTCATTTTCTAGGTCATATAGTTTGAGTTCATTCTTGGAGCACTTATCCTTTTCTATTCTCTCAACTATCCTCACAGCAGACACTTGAAATTTGTGAATATCTTCATCATGTGAGGAAGGTCCCATATGCATTCTTGTGATGTTGAAATATTTCTCAACCACCTCACTGATATATTTCTAGGTAGATAACTAGGAAAATTCTACATGCATATGGCCTAAAGTAGAATCTTTCATCAACCTAGAAGACATTTTAGCCATTTTAGGTTGCGGTGACCTTTGGAGAAAATTGGCATCAACATCAAATTTGGGGATATTCAATTGAGTTATTTTCCTCTTTCTTTAGAGGAACTATTACAGTAACCACTAGAAGATGGTGTATTGGATGGGGTGCTAGATCAAGTTCTAGTGGTACTAGGGAGAATCGTAATGGCCTCATGAGCAGAGGTGTAAAACGAAGTTGCAACCTTGTTAAATGATTAAAATTAAGGTGAAGATGGAGATGAAGGATTGGGCTAAACAGGGGGATCTTGAAGTGAATCTGGTAGTGATGAGGTTGGTGATTAATAAGATGAGAAAGAAGACTCGGAGGTACTCACCTTAAAGGGGGGGAGGTAATTTTGATAGCTACTTCTTTTGGTTCCCCTTGGATACCTTCCAACTTCCCTGTCTTTTGCTCTTTCTTGGATTTTCCCTTGGGGCTATTCTCACATGTTCTTTATGGATTCCTCCTCTTTTGGGGATCTTCATCATCATCTCATCCATCTCCACTAGAAAATTGAGAGCTATTAGATGAGTAAAATTTATAAGGATCTAAGGTTTTGCTTATTTCTCTACCTTTTTCTCTATAGTGGCCTTCACTTCAAAAGACTTCGTAGCTAGTTTCTAAACAGTCCTCTTCATCACCCATTCTTGTGTCCTCCTTAGCATCACTATAGTTCTTTCTTCCATATTCTTCACTTCTCTAACACCCCATTTGATAGGTAGGAGAGGTTGTGTTTGAATATGATCCAAATAAATCGGGTCAATCAAGTCTAATTCATCTTCTAGACCTTGGATCTCCCAAATAAAATTGAAGTCTTTGATTTGTTATATGGACTATTTTCTAGTCCCTTTTTATAACCTCAGTTTTATTCTCAAAATCATCCAAATAATCCTCAATTTTAAGAAGTTGGTGGAATCCAATTCTGAGCTATAGATTGCTTTTGACATAATTTCTTCTATCAAATGGAAATCTCATGACAAAGAAATACATTTTTATTTCAATAAATCCCTTTCAATGTTTTGAAAATTAATAGGATTGTGAGAACCTCTTCATAGCCCGACATAGGTTTTGAAAATTAATAGATTTGTCAAGGACACAATATGTAGATAAATTTTAAAGGAAAACCCATGGATAAGGATTGGAAACGATTGGTATAAGGAAGAGAAAGGTAAAATAACATACTCAAGGCAACAAGATTATATCATCCTTATTTATGTTATTTCCACTTCTTGTTACAATTAATTCTATGATAATTTGATCATTAATTTTCTTTATACTACACTTTGTTTATAAATTATTATTTGGCTTAAAACTTGCTTGCATTCTATTTCATGGTTTGGAATTGTAAAGAAGTTTCCTTTATTGGAATTCAAGTGGTTGAATATTAGTTTTATGTTTTAGAGAGTTTGTTGATGCACATGCTTTATCCATCTCAAGGATTTGATTGTACTTTATTTGTCATATTTTTATCTTGAGTAACTCATCAAGAGAACATTTTAATTGCAATTTTCTTTGGTCGTGGTCCCAAGTATCAATTTTAATAGGTTTTTTGTCTGACTCAAACCATAATTTCTTTCAATGGTAATATTATAAGTTTCAAATCAAATTTATTTTCTTGTTTTTTTAATTTTAGGTCGTGTTTAACCATAAAGCCAATGGGATTTTCACAAGAGCTAGAGTTTAAGCTAAAGGTTTAGAAGACCATGTTGTTAGCGAATGAAATGACTCTTGATAAATAAATTAAGTAATGGCTCTAAACCTAGATTTAGCACCAATTGTTCAATCCGCTAACAGCTTCGAAAAGTCCACAATTGCATTTGTGGCTTTTCTCTAAATTTTGTCAAGGTACAACTCCCTCACTAGATTTTCAACGAATTAATCTAATCCTAAGAAAATGATGTATTCTTTTAACTAGAAAGCAGAAAAGGTGACTAACACTAGCTCATAAGTATGAAACTAACGCGGCAGCAGAGGTCACAACCATTCATAATTAATGCACAGATTGAAATTTCATGACTATCAAATCCAACTAATGAAGATAAACCAGACTACAATAAATAAATGGCATATAGCTCATGTTTCAAAGGAGACACAGCTATATCGTACGCATAATACCAAGATCAACATACAAGTATCATTAATTCATAACACATTGATTACAAGCTATTATAGTCTGCAACAAATGTTATTCTTTCTCGATAACACCTCTCGGTGTATC
>VDFB02168856.1:0-10450 GCA_007258455.2 Sequoia sempervirens
GTTCATATGTTTGCATGTGGAGTGATCTTTCAGTTTGCATGTTCAGTTAACTGGTTTGCATGTTCAGTTAACTACCTTGCATGTTCAGTTAACTTGATTGCATGTTAAGTTTAACTGAAGATTATCACTAAAAGTCAACTGAAGTTTACATGCATGGCGAATTTGGTCAAGATTGTGAAGATGGCGCTTCATTGCATGTTAACTGAAGTCATGGAAAGGGACGCCATATTTTGATGAAGCATAAATTTGTGAAGTATGGCGAATGTGAATGTTAACTGAACTTATCAAAAGGGTGGCCATATTTGGGTTTTATTGATGAAGCATAGTTTTGTGAAGCTACGCACTTTTCAAGGAATAATAACTTTAGTTCCGAAAGGGTTGTTATTTTTAGAATTATATTGAAGCATAAGTGTGAAGTTGGCGCATTTTTGAAGGCTAACTGAAGATTGAAAAGGGTCGCTATTTTTAGAATTGTTTAAAGCATGAAATTGGCGATTTTTTTTCAACAAAGATTGTCAACTTTAGTTCTCAAAAGGGACGCTTTAGTTCTAAATTGTGAATTTAAAGCAAGTTTGAAGGATGGCGAATTCAATGAAGATGATTAACTGAAGTCAAACTCGCATAGAGTGGTTAACTGAAGTGTCGAAAGGGAAACCCTAATGCATGGCTATTTATTTAGCATATCTGAGTTTCAGTTAACTAAGATGGGGTCCAATAAGAAGCCAAGCGCCATTTTTCAAGGATTTCATGCTTTGTACGAATTTCATTAATAAAAGTCTATTCATTTCAGCAATGGCGTCCATTATTTCATCATCTTATGCTCTGAAGCTCATATTCTTCTTGAGCGACCAGCAAGCTGAAGGTGCTACAGGTGTCCGAATTCAGTGTTCTTCGTAGCCACGAGTTCAGATTGTTCAGAGGAAGGCGATTCTAGACTTTATTTTCACTTTGCATGCAGGTTTTATCAAGTTTGAAAGAAGAGATTTGCTGATTTTTCAGAAGCAGACAAGAAAAACTTTCTATCTTCTGTCTTATTTCTTCTATTTCTCACCTTAGGTACTTTCTTCGCATGTCAAAGAAATTCAACACATATTCAGAATCTGTTCATCTGGGTTCACATATTTCAGCATATACAGCAAAACCCACGTCTTAGATTTTTTCGAGAAAATTGCCCCGTAGCCTTCATTCTGAAGCTCTGTGCTTTTTTCCGAGAATTTCTTTGCATGTGGGCTAAAATCACATCTTTTTGAAAATCTCATCATTTGGGTTTGTTTAGAATTCCGTTGTGCATAAAACCCATGTTCCAGATTTTCTCAAGAAAAATTGCCCCGAGAAGCTCTAAAAACTTGCAGTTCTTGACTGAAGAATCTTTGCATGTTAAGCTAAACGGCGTTTTTTCACAATTCTGATGTTGTGGGTTGTCTTAGAATCATTTTCCGGACAAAACCCATGTCTCAGAATTTTTGGTGAAGATTATCCTCTGACAGGCTATTTTTAGCCTCACCAGGGGCCATTTTTGCTTTCCAGAGAAAGTTGTCAGAATATAGTTGTGTTCACAGTCAATGGGCGAGTTTTTCATAATGCAATTCACCTAGACTGAATTCAAGACCAAATCGGTCTTAGTTCATGATTTCATCAGAGCAGCTGACAATGAAGCGTTATGCTGCAGAAGGAATAGAGATCACTTCATTTACGGAGCCGCCAAAGCCATTCAGATCTTGTGACATTATCTTCGTGAAAATGGTACCTACGCTGATCTCGAGGTTGTGCAAAGCTGAGTTCGAGAAGCTGATTCGTGATAGCCTTGAAGGAGAACCTATGGCACCTAAGAGAATATTTCAGTAATTTCAGCCAGTCTTGGAAAGGCGACTGAAGATTGTGACGATGGCGTGCACACAATTACAGAAAGTGACAAAGAATTGAAGAAGCAGATTGTTATTTTTGGACAGCGTGAAAGTGCCAGATGACAAAGAGATCGATGAGTTCTTGGTCGAAGTGTTAGACCGAGTTGACATGGAGTGATCTGCCAGTTGGAACCTGCAGTTAATTTCGAGGGTTGAGTCCTGAGCAGCAGTTAACTTGACCAGTCTTCAGTTGCTTGCTGACTTAACACATGCTTATCTCATCACCGAGTTATCAACACAGGAGTTAGGGTTAGGGTTTCCAGTTAACTGAAGGTAGTGGCCAGTTAACTTTGCTTTAAATAGGGACGTGCATGCTTGCACATTGTCCAATTAGGTTATTTGTACCAGTTAAACTGAGGGTAGTTGCCCAGTTAACTGTATAGTTTACTTCATTAGGGTTAGGGCGCATGACTTGCATGCATTGCAAAGCATAGTGAACTCAAAGGTGATTTTAGGGTTACCTACACCTTGATGTATATAAATAAGAGCTTTTGCTCCGTTGTAATTAACTTTGCTTGAGAGAGAAATATATCTTTAGCGCCTACCTTGCCCTCAATATACGTTCGCTCTTTTGGTATTTGTTCATGCGTCTTTGCTATTACAGAGTTAATTGTTAGCATGCCACATAGGGTTTCATGCAATTGTAATGGTGGATTCTTTATATGTCTTGTGATCTTTTTTATGTTCAATCCAAGTGTTATGCCACATAAGAGGTTCGTGGTTGTGATGGTAAATCGTTTTATGAGAATCTTTACTACTTTCAATCAAGTGTTATGCCACATAGGGTTCCATAAGATTGGTAGTGATTCCTCCCATAGTTAGTTCTGTTTTGAACATCTTTATCATTGAAATCAATTGTTATGCCACATAGGGTTCCAAGAGATTGAGGTGATAAGGTTGTTTTGTGTTAATTTACCATTGTGATCGATCGTTATGCCACATAGGGTTTCGAGAAATTGCAGCGATAAATCTGTTTTGTGAATCTTTATCAATATAATCGAAGGTTATGCCACATAGGGTTTCGTGAGATTATAAAGATAAAGGCTGTTTTGTGAAGGCTTTGCTGTTTCGATCGAGTGTTATGCCACACGGGGTTCCATAAGATCGTCTTAGTGAATTCTTAAATCTGTTGTGCCCAATAAGCTTGTTTAGATTGAGATGATAGTTGTGCCACCTTGCCTTCAAGTAGAGAGTCTAAACATGCTTATCGTCCGATAGTCAATCCACAGCCGAACATAACATTTTCTTGAGGCGGATAGATTTAAGTAGTTAGCTTAGTTGGCGGATGCGATCTGCGAAACGAAAATCATAGCTTTAGCGTTCTTGGTTTTCTTAACCTTGTGCCTCTTCCAGCTGAGAACAAAAAGATAGGACTTAGATTACTTTTCTTTCCATGCATTCCAGCACAACGAGGGAGCTTCCCCTCCTAATTTGAAGAGCACTCATTGCGTAGTGTACATAGCTGTCCGTACAAACCTGCACTCCAGAGGTGTTAGATTTTACGCCAACAAGGCTCAATTATCTCGACCTCTTGATCACTTCCTTCATGTGTCCCAGCATCTTCCTCTCCGAAAGAATAATCGAAGTGGGTGTCCATGTCCGTGTCTTCCCCTTCATCTCGCTTACTAGCAGCCTCGGGATCATTCACACTTTGAGTATCTACCTCCTTGGGCATTGGCTGGTTAATTTCTCCATCCTCCAGCTCTTGATTTCTTTTAGCTCTCTGACTAGCAAATAATGACACCTCGCGCACATTGGAAGCATGAGACACCAATTGAGTTGAGGACGTGTCTCCCGATCCCTGAGGCTCTGGCTGAACGGGCTCCCTTCTTTTTGGTTCTGGACCTCGTGTGAGCTGCTTCTTTCTCTTTGCTACCACCAGCGGTCTTCTATCACCCATGAGGTCATACGTGAGGGCGACTGACCTTCTTCTTAACCTGTTAACACGCTCATCCACCCAAGCTCTAGTGAATGTCATGACTGGGATAGACAAGGTGTCTAGATCCACAATCTCTGGTTCGGCCCAATCTATTGGTGGCATCGGAGCGTTCTTCACCGTTTCATAATCTGGATGGGTGACCCTAGTATCCTCCTCAAGTTGATCCGGCACCTTAATCACCTCACACTCCCTGATTAGCTTTAGAGGCAGCCTTGAAAACATCCTTCTCCTGATTTCGTCCTCGCTTCCAGCATTCGCCCAAAAGTCCTCCAGGTGAGCCTTGTGTTTGTATTCTTCTCCTTGTACCGTTCCTATCATTCCCTTGGGGTCAAAATTCTGTCGGCTCGTGTGAAGAGTCAGCTTGTAGAACTTTAGCTCACCCTCGGCCTCCTTGGCTGCTTGCAAAGTCGGGCATTCCTCGAGTGAATTTCCCAACACAATGGGAAAATGAAGACCTCCCTTCTTCTTTCGCCTTATAATCTTGTCGTAGGCCACCAATTGCCTAGACAACTCAAGTAGGATCAGTCTGTTAGTGGGGTACCTAGGCAGTTTGTACACATATGAATCATAACCCGGCAGCCTCAAATAGGTAAATTTTGGGAATTGGATGAACCAACACCCATATTCTTCGACCAGCGCCTGAGCTTCCTCGGATATCCTCTGGTGTAGCCTTTGCTGAAAGGTTCTCGTGATGTACATGGTGAAGGCATCATTCACTCTTTGAAAGTCACCAGTGTGAGTAAGATGCAACTGTCTGCACGACTGGTGGATCTTGAATTGATTATAGCCGCAGCCAATTGGCTCCTGGTACGCCAATCCCCTGTACTTGGTCATTCGAGCCAACATATAGATGACGTATGAGCTCATATAGAATGTTTTTGTCCTTCTGAGGTCCCGGAACTGCTCGTCAATATTATCACTGATCATCTTTGCCCAGTTCACTTGCTCATTCCCCTCGAGCACTACGCTGATGTAAAAGAACATCCATGGCTCGAATATGAAAGATTGTGGGCTACCATTGACCCTGCTGAGCAACATAATGATGTCGCAGTACTCTTGCTTCAGCTCCTCTGAGATTATTTGTTTCGGTAGCCTGGCAGCAGGTGGCTTTGGCTTGCGCATCCATGAGGTGTTTATTCTTTTCATGCACTTTTCGAAGGTTGTGGCGTACATCTTATCTGCCTTGGCCTTGGACTTATACAACATGTTGTCTGTAGCGAGGATTCCAAACGCCTCGCCGATTGCATCTGGAGCGAGATTAGCCATGATCAAACCATCGGGAGAGGTGATAGTCCGATCCTCAGTATTGTAGAAGTTGGCACACTCAAGAATCAACTCGAGACACCGAACTGCCGGTTGGAAGCCTGCTGCATTGTACAACCCACTCTTCACAATATTCTGTGATGCCTTTGTTGGAAGGTTGCCACCTTGCCCGTACATTTGGCGTATGAATGTCTCGAGGTTGAAGGACCTGAGGTTGGTGTCCGTCAAATTGCCATACTTCGAGATGATCTTTGACTCTGGGACGAAGGACTTCTTTAGGCCCTTGATAATCGCCTGCCTGGAGGCGTTAGCTTCGTTGTTTGCAGCCTTAGTTCCAGCCTTGCTAGTTCCAGTAGCATCAGCCATCTGCAAAACAAAAGCGAATATTACTCCATCAACTTTTAAAAACGACAATCACGTGAGGGGGCTGGCAGTTGGAGTTGGCTGCAAAAATAAATACGAGTTAGTACGTTAGCAGCCAACCTTGATTTCTCAAGAATTAAAACTTCAACCTCCAACAACTCGCAGCCAAAAGAAATAACTTAACTCCTCACGGGAAATTAACTCTATCAATTTCAATTTCGAAAAAGCGTATTAAGTTTTAGCAATATTTAAAATCAGCAATTTCGAATTAAAATCAGCAAGCTTATAAATTATAAATCACCAAGTTTGAAATCAACTCTTCGACAGTTATACATCAGCAACTTCAAAGAAAATAAATCCGAGAGTTTTTAAGCGAACAAGTTAAAATCAGCAAGCTTCGACAAATTAAAATCAGCTTTTCGAAAGTTATAAAACAGCAACTTCGAAAAGTAATAAAAAACTAGCACTTCGAAAATTATAAAACAGCAACTTCGAAGGCATTTACAATTTAAATCCAATTCGATTCTAACGCTTAGCAATTTCAACAACTTGGAAAAAAAAATCAAAGCTCAAGCAACTTCGCATTCAAACAATCTCAGCATTTGAACTCTCAGCATAAATAAACGATTTCAGCATTTCAACTTTTAACTTCAAAAGCATTTTGACTTTCAGCAAAATAAAAAGCTTCAGCAACTTCGAAAACATACCTCAACAACGTGAAGAAATAAAAATGCTAAACCCTTTTACTTCGAAGCACCTCGCGACTTGCAACCTCGAATCTCAGCAACTTCAATCTCAAACTTCAAAAAAAATCGAACTTTCAGCAACTTCTCGAATTAAATCTCACAACTCAGTTTGCCAGCATAAATTCAACTTCGAATCTTGTGAGATGAGAATGAAAATCCTCGGAGTTTTATAGCAAAAGGCTGGCGCTAATTTTAGCAGATGCCTTTTATTCCCTTCATCATGACTGACGCGCTTGCTAAATTTAAAAGGGAATATTTCAGTCGTCAGGCAGTGGTTATGACAATTTGCTATTCGGGGAGATTCTTTCCTTGATTTAAATTTAAAATTCCCTCCCGACTGCCAGTTACCTCCAGTGATTTCGAGAAAATCATTTTTACATCGATTTGAAGTTATCTCGACTGTATTTTAAAATGGCACTTTTAATTAATTAAAATTTTAATTTAATTGCCAGTTTAATTTATTTATTTAAAAAAAATTCGACATCAATTGCCGAAACTGGCTAGGCATAATTTTATTTTCCGTCCATAATCGACTTCCAAAACAAATTCCCCTTGTTAAATCGTCCGAAATTTTAAAATTGCATGGGTCAAAATCAAAGGGGGAATTTAATATTAGACTTAGGAAAATAATTAAATTAATTAATTAAATCAATTTCTCCGTCTTGCTAAGAGAAATTTTAATTTCCTTCAAATGCCTTTCAATTTAATCGTGCTGAGGGAAAATCTAAACGCCTCCAAAGTCTGAAATTTAAAATTTAATCTCCATTTGATCTCGCCTTTTAATTTATTTCTTGCCTTTTGAAAAATTTAAACGCCCCTTTAATTTATTTCTTTTTGATGCCTTTTAATAATTTCAAAAATTATTGCTTGACTTTTGAACGCCTTTTTAATTTTGAACGCCTTTAATCTTCAAACTTGGGCGCATATGGTGTAATCTTCTTCAAGTTTCAAACGCCTTTGATAGATTTTCTTGTTCCTTGGGGCGCATTTTGCATGTTGAGGTTTCAGTTTTGACTTAGAAAAATTTAATATTTCTGGCTCAAGGCGGATATAGGAGGTTTCATTTTAAACATTAGATGAAATTTTCAAACTTTATAATATCATGAGTCTTTTAAATCCCACGCCTCTTAAAAGTTTTGCCTTGGCCTAGGCGCATATAGCATGTGCTACCTCCATTTCAACTTCAGCTTGGGCGCAAATAACTATGTGAATGTTCAGGCGCACTTTACCCTCGGCACTTCCAATCTAGAGTAAGGCGCAAATATCATGCCATGCTTTCATCCCGTCCTTTCCTCCTCTGGGTACAAATGAAGTTCTCTGCATTCAAGTGTTAGTACTTAAGATCCTTTAACTTCTCCAGGCGCAAATGGTGTCTGGAGCTTCCACTCTTAACATTTGGGCGTATTCAACTTGGGGCGCATTTCATATGCAAAGCTTTCAGTCTTAATAACTTGGGCGCAAATCACCCTCCAAGGTTTCATTTTCAATGCTAGGCACAAATGGATGGGCCTATGTCGAGTTTCATTTTCAAATCTTCAATGGCGCATATGAGACCAGCAACTATCATTTTTGATACTGGGCGCATTTTAGCCATCAAGCTTCCATTTTCATGACTTAGGCGTTTTTTATGTTTTTGCTTTGGGCGCATATAGCACATGCCACTTTCATTTTGTCATAGGCGCAAATGATATATGGTGCTTTTAGTTTTCAATTTTTACCTTGGGCGCAAATAGCTAGGTGAGCGTTGAGTTTTGGCCTGGGCGCATTTGGCATGGTCGACTTTTAGTTTTAGCTTGAGGCGCATTTCATGCTAAGCTTTCATTTGTCAAGAGGGGCGCATATAGCATAGCCTTCTTTCAATTTGCACTCCCCAGGCGCATATTAGACCCCCTGCTTTTATTTTAATGACTTAGGCGCATTTTGCCTACCCAGCATCCATTTTCAACATTTCAACATTTTCTTGCCAAATCAACTTGTAAGGGCGCATTTGGGCATGGCTACGTTCATTTTAAATGCCTTAGTGAAAATTTTCATTTTATCACCTTCATTGACCCAGGCGCATTTGGCACATGGAGGTTTCAATTTACTTAGGCGCACTTGACATAGTCAACTTCCATTTTGCATCCTAGGCGCATATTAGACCATCAACTTCCAGTTTGTGCCTTGGCGCATTTTGCTAATCAAGTTTTCAATTTTGTCAAGAGGGGCACATTTGCAAGGGTCTCCGTTCATTTTAAATGCCTTAGTGAAAATTTTCATTTTATCACCTTCATTGAGTGCACTTTAACCCTGCTACGTCAAGTTTTCCAGACTTAGTCAATTTTCCGCCTCTTGAAAGCGAGTTTCACTACCGGACTCGAAATTTTATCCATTTTAGCAAATTTTACGCCTGCCGCCAGATTTAAGTTGATTCTCCGTGGTCAACCCTAGCTCGCCCTGACTTTCTATTTTTAGAAAGTTCTTTTAATTTCGTGCCGTTGACTGGATCCTGACCCCAGAAAGCCTGATTTTCACCTTGCTCTGAATTTCAACTGGTTCGTGCAGTCAGCAACCTGATGCCTGTTTGTACCTGCTATTTTTAGCAACCTGCTAAAAATAGAAACTGCTCAGAAAGTCTTCAAACTTTGCGTGTTGAATGCCCAAAACATGGTGATCGTCACTAGATGATGCTTCTGCGTGAATGTCGGGTTCCGCCCTTGATTTTAGGAAACCCTAATTTCCGGTCTTGACCTGCTAAAAATAGCAACTGCCTGATTCTTCATTCTCTGTAGCTCTGTTTGCTTTGGAATTCGCGCCACGGACTCCTCATCACCTGTTCGACCTGTACTCGCTGAGTTCTAGTGCTGACCTGCCAATTATAGCTGCTGCCGAAGTGACTTACCATTTATAGTAAGTGCCTGTTTCTGAGATCTCTTTAGCTCCGTTTGCTTTGAAATTTGGACAGTGTGCCCCTCAGTGGTGAACTTGCCTGTGTATGCCGATGCCGAGATCAACTTTCTATTTATAGCCCTCGTCCAAAACACCTTACTAAAAATAGCAGGTACTCTGATTGCCTTCAAATTTTGCCAACATACTCTCGAAAGGATGCTGATCATGGTGGGTACTTCAGTTTTGAACATTTTGACCTCTGCCTCCTCATTTTCAGCCCTGAAGCTCAAAACCCTAATTTTGTGCATGTCGCTCAGATGAGCTCTGTTTGACGTCGTTTCAGTTGCATGATGATCAGCTTGTATTTCTGAAGCGTCAAGCTGCTGCCCAAGTGATACCTGCTAAAAATAGAAAGCGGCCCGAAAAGTGATCAACCGGCTGTCGGGTGATCTTGCATGTCATACTGCCCGAAAAATCTCGGAAAACCCAGAAAAATCTCCAACATGCACGCACTGGCTAAAAATAGTAAGTTTCCGAAAAGTGGTCAGCTCCATTTGCATGTTACACTGTTGCGAAGCTCTTGGAAAACCCAGAAAGAAAATGCCGACATGCGCTGAAAATATCCGCATGCAAACCCTAATATTGGCCTCCGAAGGCCGAATGCTGAAAGTCATCATCATATTTTGCATGTCACATCACTGCGAAGGTCTCGAAAAACCCACAAGGAATCTCCGGACATGCGTCAGAAACTATAACATCTAGACCTTGAAATCTGCTCCGGAAGCTGTACTGCTAAAAATAGCGGGTTGTCTGTTTCTGCTCAAAATTTGTCAAAAGTGAATCTGAAGTGCTCGGAATGCAATGAAGTTATCCAAATGTGAAAACCTTACGAAAATCAACCCTAAACTGACACTTACTAAAAATAGAAAGATGGCAGAATTCAGTGAAAGTTCAGGGGTTGCTTGTTGAAAACATGGTAATAACTCTGCTAGGCTCAAAAGCTGACAAACCAACTCAATTTGATCTCAATATGACCTAAAAACGTGAAACCCTAATTTCAGACCTGGTCGAACCTTACGTTCAAGCTCGCTGACGGGAGCGTCCCCAGAAAATCAGATAGCGGAACAGAAGCAGAACGAGAGAGAAAGACAAAAAAAACAAAGCCAAAAGACCAGAACGGAGCAAAAATTTATGGGTCCCCATTTTAGATGGGGCGATGTGTGAAAAGGTCACAACAGCGCCAGGAGGCTTAGGCTTCCTCATCCATGTCGTGTTAATCCTCTTAACACACTTGTGAAAAGATGTTGCATACATCTTGTCAGCTTTTGCCTTAGACTTGTACAACATTTTATCTGTGGGTAAGATCC
>VDFB02168857.1:0-51147 GCA_007258455.2 Sequoia sempervirens
AAGGTCTTGAAAAACCCAGAAGGAATATGCAGACATGCAAAGAAAAACTCTGCATCTGCACCCTGAAATTTGCTCTGGAAGCCGGACTGCTAAAAATAGTAAGTCGTCTGTTTTCGCTCAAATTTGGCATGCAAGCAGTCTGATATACTCTGAGTGTGGTGTGACTGTCGGAATCTCGAAAATGTTGACGAATCGCCTGTAATCTCACACTTACTAAAAATAGTAAGTACCTCGGAATCTGATAAATTTTTTGCTAAGAGCCTGCTGGAAGCATACTGACAAGAACGTTAAGCTCAAATTTCAAGTTATTCACCTCGTTTGACTTCAAATTGGCTGGAAAGACTCAAACCCTAATTTTAGACTTGGCCAAATTCATGTTGAAGCTTGCAGACGGGAGCGTCCCCAGGAAGCAGACCATAGAAAAGAGACAGACGGAGAGAGAGAGAGACACAAAAACCAAAGCCAAAATGACCAGAATGGAGCAAAATTAGGGGTCCCCATTTGAATGGGGCGATGTGTGAAAAAGGTCACAACAGTACCCTGCCATCTCCTGAATCATTCCCTCTGAAGATCAAGGATAGTATCCTTTAGTGATGCCAATTCCCTTATGATTAAGCGATTCCTGCAAGAATGACTTTGATGACAAAGTCAATGAGGAATCTGATTTCACAATTGAGGCAACATCCAACACCCTTTGATCCCACTGGGTGTGGTAGGCACTCAAAATTTGTTGCATACATAAATCCCTTTGCTCCCCACACTCCGTTTTGGATGCCATATCTTGCAACTCTCTCAAAAAGTCAGGAGGACAAGGAGGAGCCTCCTCTCATCCCTCTGTCCTAAATCCCTCCATAGGAACCACTGCAGGAGTCAATCTAGCGTGAACCTCACTGTATGAATTTGCTATTTCTTTTACCTCCAAAATGATCAGTAGTTACCATTGATGAAGTCAAAATTATCAGTGACTAGTGATGAAGCTTTTTGAAATTTAACGTGATGCTTTTTGAACTTGCATTAATGCCTATTTAACACGATGTTTTTTGCACTTGCATTAATGCCTTTTTTAAAAATTGTTGAATTCAGTTGGACCCTTTAACAAAGGAGTACTCTCCATGAATTATTTAGTTGTAAAGACCCTAGCCAAGATTCTACACAAATTTTTGCAATTTTTCCCACTCTTCCAGTTCCAACAAACAAGTATTTTGTCAAACAGTTAAATGTATTCCTTTGGAGAGTTTCCTGTTGTTGGAAGATAATTTTCCTTGGGTTTCAAACAAGTTTAATTATGCAACCATTCATTGATTATAAAACAGTCCATGGAACATTATTATGCATTATATGTGTTTGAACATGTGATAATATAAAGATGGTAGATTATTGTTTGTATAACAAAATATAGAAATGAACATATAAATGATTTTGACCTCTTACACAGGCCTGTAATATACCCTTGAATTGCTGTAGTGGTGATGTCCAGGCATATCACAAACTGCTGTTGATGCCTACCAATCCCACGCCACATTCAGCAGGGACATCGATCAGTAAAGTTCCCATCTGTTACCTTAGACCAATCCAATGGCAGCCCCTTGTAATGCAAACTTGCTGCCCAGCAGCATAGAAATTAATCTCATGACACACTTGATATTTCAGCACCCGACAACAATAACAGTAATCCATCCAGTCAAGTCTGAATTCCACGCCAACCTTCCCTTCATCCTTCCATTGCTCACGCCATTCTCATTGATCAGAAAAGTGTAAATCGACCTGCAAATCTCAATGCTTACCAGCTAAAAAGAGTCGACCAGCAATAAACTCCAACACCACAATGTCAAAGCAACCCTCGACCCGCTTACAACACCACAATGTCAAAACAACCCTCGACCCGCTTGGTATAATGATGGCATCTACTTATGATGCACAAATCACCCAAAAACAAGCAGCATTCCATCACTCAACATTAAGACTCATTCTTCAAGCCTTGGCGTCCACTATCAAGTTTCCCATCACCAGACCAACGAAGTATAATCTGAAATTTGTCTTTGCAAAAGACTTCTCAAATATCGTTCAATAAAGCTCAATATGAATTTTGAAATGAATCCACCCAGAGATGGTATTGAGTTTTCGTCCAATCCACCTGAATTACCAAGGGTTTAAACCCGAGACTTTTGCTGAATCTGAAGTTGCTGTCTGAATATCCCCAAAATTGACCCCATGCCTCCTTTTAGCCACACGCGAGCTTTCAAGGAACTCATCAAAGACTTTCTCATATTATTTTTAACTTCACTTTATGCTATGTTTCCCTTTTCAAAACAAAAATAAAATGACTTATTTTAATTTCTCTCAACTTAGCGTAAAGTCACATATACCATTAACAATAAGGCCCAGCTAATTAATTAAATATAAATAACCAAAAATGATTTACGATTATATAGCGTTTAATTAAATCATTCCCTTATAATTCCCAACTTAGTGTAAGGGAATAAAATTAGCCCAGTGGACTACATTGGATGATCACTCGGATAAAGGGGACATTACATTATTGCTATATGTAATGCATGTTCAAGGTGTAATGTCCCCATTTTCGTGAGCATCAGTTTTTGGTGGATTAGCCTATTTCTTGACCCTCGTAGGCTAATGGAGTTGTTTTGAAGGTCTCGTTTGACAGATTTCTAGTCAGTTGTTGGTTTCCATTTCCTGGATTCAGTTGAATTGGAGAAATAAGTAGTTTTATTAAGATATAATGTTTAATTATTATTAAAGGTAACTTTAATAATAATTATTATTTTAATATAATGTTATATTTGCACTTTATATTATAAAGTCATATTTTAATATTTGTAATGTGCAAATATTATAATGATTAAAAAGGAAGTTTCTAGAAGGGCCGACCTAATTTTGGAGAAAAAGTATAAAGAGAGGGTTAGCCAAGCTTCTAATCATCTAGGGATTGATATGTGTTTGAAG
This sequence comes from Sequoia sempervirens, assembly GCA_007258455.2. NCBI lineage: Eukaryota > Viridiplantae > Streptophyta > Pinopsida > Cupressales > Cupressaceae > Sequoia > Sequoia sempervirens. The sequence continues at coordinate 2,965 of VDFB02168857.1, forward strand.
TTTTGGTTTGGAGAAGGGACCAACTAGGGTTTCTGCCATTCTTGAGCCTTTGGCAACGAAACTCTCATTGGTTGTGCAATTTTGAGGCTATGAAACCATCAGCTGAGATTATTGCCAGTTGTGGGCTTCATTTCAGAAGTTCAACTTGTGCTTGTATTGCAAATTTGTGGCCTTTGGCCAAATTTGGAGATAGGGATTCCATATCAGCTTGTTGAAGCAATTTGGGAATTAATCTACAGCTGCAATTGTAGAAGATTGGAGGAATTGTATTGCTGTTTGCAGAGGAACAAATTGGAGGTTTGCTGTTATTTATTTTTGAAGTCTGATACACAGCAGCAAGGGCGCCATTGGCATGATATTTTTGCTCATATCTCATCATTGAAGCATCCTATGGTTCTGGGCATTGTTGCATTTTGATCCTTCAGTCCTACGGATCATTTCAAGTGCCAAGAAGTGGAGTTTTATTGCTGCATTTATTTATCTAAAATATTGCTAGGCAAGGGTAGGCGGCTTCACCAAGGAGGGGCGATTTCATGCTTGGAAGGCTTCAAAAATTCCAAGAAAAATCGGAGGTCTTCTTCATTCATTTCTCTGATCATTCACACTTAAAAAATCAGGTTCTTTGATGTTATTTGATCTTGTATTGCATAATTTCTGAGTATAAAAGTCTGAAGTTGTTGGCAGCCATTAGTGCACTTTGTGGAAAACTTTTGGTAGTTGAAATTCAGTCATTATATCATCTTTTGCAAACTGAAATTGTAATCAGATTTCTTTATCAGTAATTGCATTGTTATATCAATTGCATTAGGTGCTGCTGTAGATGATCATTTATATCAGATTTGCAATTCATTGTGAGGCCAAGAGTCTTGGCTATTCACATTAGTATTGTTCTTGAGATTGCATTCAATTAAGGAGGGTTAAGTTGCATGCCAATTGTTTGATATAATTCTTGTTTGATTGAGCTCTAGATTATCATATGAGTATGCATGCCAAGTGTTTATAAAAATGTCAATTGTCTGTAGGAGTACATTTCTCATGTAGAGTTCATGTATATGCAATCAAAAAGACAAAAGAATTGCATTATCATCTTAGATCATTTCTTAGTCATTGTAGTGTTAATTGCAAACCTATAAACTTCATTTGAAACCAATCCAAGCAAGCAAGCAAACTGAAAACATAGAATCGGCAAGAGAAGAGATTGTATGAGAAGTGTTTGACAATATTCCTTGAGGCCTAAATCAGCAAACTAAGGTCAGATATTGCAAGAAATACTATTGTGGTATTGGGACAATTTAAGTGTGAACATTGCCATTTTAGTCTATCTCTCTTCCTTTACGGTGAAAAACCCTAGATGTGTTTAAGGGCTCATAGTTACTAAAATCTTTGTTCTCATTTTGATGAACCTGGCCATATTCCTTGAGTTTAGATTCAGCAAGTTAAGGCCAAAGTCTGCAAGGGATATTACACAAGGTTAAATAAGTCTAAATTCATTGTATTATTGTCAGTGTGCACATTTTGTGTGGTCGGTTTGAGGGCTTGCTTCTAATGAATTTGGGAAGACAGCTGACCATCCTAAACAAGTTCTTAATACAGTGACCATTGATGAAGTCAAAATTATCAGTGACTAGTGATGAAGTGCCTTCAGAAATTTTTCATGATGTTTTTTGAACTTGCATTAATGCCTTATTTTTTGAACTGTTGAATTAAGTTAGATTCTTGAACAAAGTAATGCTCTGCACAAATTATTTATCACTATATGTAATGCAAGTTCAAGTTTAAATAATTTTATTCATTAAATTATTCTCAGTGTGCACATTCTTTTTGGTCAGTTTGAGGCGTTGCTTGAGCCTTGTCAACATTTGCAACAGTTTCCCAACATCAATGCTTTATGGGCATTTCTAATGATTGAGGAGTGCTGTCGACTTGGTATAACAGTATGTAAACTTAAATCACCTTTGTTTATCTCAGTTTCAGTTAATTGTCTTGAAGTTACTGCCCATGCTTCTTTACTTTTCTTTTCCAGTACTTTTGCATTGCACCAGGATCAAGATCATCTGCACTGGCAGTGGCAGCTGCACAAAATTCTCATGCCTTGTGTATTTCATGCATTGATGAACGTTCTCTTGCATTCCATGCTTTGGGATATGCAAGGGGGTCACACAAACCTGCAGCAGTCATAACATCATCTGGAACAGCTATTTCAAACCTCCTCCCTGCTGTAAGTACTTGAACTTTGATTCCATTATGAGCAAGGAGTGCACTGAAATCATTTCATCGAAGATTATGACTATAGTTACTCAAACTGCATGGTCTTGATTTTAAATTCATTGGATGGTTTTTGGTTTGGGAATTTTTCTTGTAGCTCAATTTGTAAATTTTTTTTTTAGTTCAGTTAAGTTTATGTTTTGCATATTTCTAGGTTGGGGTTTGATGAAAACTTAATTTTGCCTAGTTCTGACTATATCTTAGAGTTATCAACTGAATTTTGATATCAATTTTATATATTTGTATTAGTTATGTCATATCTATTGTATTTACAGTTACTGTTGCTGGCAGTGCCCCATGGGGGCCATTTTCAGTGGGGCACAATGAAAACTTATTTTCCTTACTTCCAACTATAACCTATACCTTAGACTTATCAACTTGATTTTGAAAACAATTATATACTTTTGTATTGTTTGTGCCATCCCTATTGTATCTACAAGCCACTTATGCTGCTAATGCACTGTGGGGACCATTTTGGAATGCTAGAATTTCAATAGGACAGCAATATCTATTATTTTTTATTTGGAAGTTCCTGATTCTTAATCATGAAAATTAGAAACTATTAAGTCTACATTATTATGCACCGATTAATGCTTGGTGGCAGGAAAGTGCAAGGAAGAGTACATGTGTAATAACCCATTCTAATTTTTACCTAAATATTTATTGCAAATGACATTATGAATATTAAATTTTAAAAAGACATAACTTAGCAGCTATTATCAATCATAGCAACACATGTTTGATTAAAATTAGAGTCAAAATAATATGTATTCATTTCCAAATGTCAATTACAATATCCAAGTTGACTTGGCTCATTGGCCACAAAGTCAATACAATATACAATTTTTACATCAAGGTTACACCATAGACTATGATAATCATGAAAACATCCAAGGTTTCCTCTTGATGCTCACCTCCACTAGTGGACGAGAACATGGATGAAGCGCTTTACCGCCCAACCACGAAGCTTACGCTTCCCTGGAATTCTTCCTACTTGAAGAATACCCGACTCTGCACGAAAAGTTTAGGAAGAGAACAACCTGCAAGGTGGAATCTGGTGCGTGCCCAAACACCAACATGCATCTCTATCTATGATTAGAAAAATGCAAGATCTATGTTAGGAATGACAGAGAGTGTTATCACAAAGTACATACATACATAATAGGCTAATTACTTGGCCAAGCATAAAAAATTAGTTGGTTTTGGATAAAGAAAAAGTCTATACACTCTGAACTCCATTTCGACACCCGTTCCAGAAGGTAACTTTCTAACAACACAAGTTTATTCCATAACAACCATCTACCCCTCTAGCAGCATCTACCCTGAGGTGCTCTAGTCTACTTAAGTGTTGTCGTTCTACTCAAAGAAGGGAATATTCTTTACACACATATCTACATAAAAGTAATTCAGTCTACTTATTTCCTCAACTTGAATAAAATAAAAAAAATAATTCAATGGATCTGTTCATTACATCATCATTTCATTCATACACATGTCACATGATTACATTCAACGTAATTCAGTATTCATTTAAGAATGAATTAAATAAGTAACAAAAGAAGGTATGTTACAAGTATGTGTATGTACATAGACGAAGGTCTATGTGTATACACATATATGTGCCAACTTAAGTTAATATATTTGTGCGTACATTTTGAAATAAAAACCAGTATAACAGATTGCTTTCATTCAAAATAATGCTACAAAGTGTCATATCGTTTGACAGTAATACTAGATGTAAATTTTCCTTTTCAAAGAAATAAGAATAGATCTGTTTGAACAATTTTCACATAACAATGCTGGTTGTATCAAAACAATGCTGTTTGCAGAGGTTTACAAGTTACAGTACCTATGTGTCTCGTTAACAATTTCAGGTTAACCAGTATATCATGTAAACAGTCAATGTTCAATCATTATGGTTATACAAATATCTGAACAATACTAGTGTCCTTTTTGTGCAACAAGGAATTGAACGACATTGTAATGTCCCCTTTTTAGTCTGTTGTTTCTTTTGGACGGTTTAGCCTATTCCTAGCCCTCGTAGGCTAATGAGCATGGTTAGGGGGTCTTTGTGGTAGATACCTAGTTAGTGGATGGTTTCCATTCCTGGATTTAGTTGAATTGGAGAAATAAGGAGTTTCTTAAGATATAACGTTTAATTATTATTAAAGGTAACTTTAATGATAATTATTATTTTAATGTTATGATATTTGCACTTTATGATTTGAGGGGTCATTTGTCATTAAAAAGGGGCCATTTCAATTTATTATTTATAAGGTCATATTTTAATAGTCTAAAGTGCAAACAATATATTATTTCTAATGATCAAAAGAAATTTCTAGAAGGGTCGACCTCTTGGAGAAAAATATAAAAGGGGGGTCAACCAAGCTTCTATCATCCAGTAATTGATATTGGTTTTGAAGTGTTTGCTTGGAGAAGGAACCAACCAGGGTTTCGGCCATTACTAAGCCTTTGGGAACGAAAACTCTCATAGGTTGTGCAATTTTGAGGCTGTGAAACTATCAACTGAGATTATTGCTTGATTGTGGGCTTGATTCAGAGGTCCAATTTGTGCTTGCATTGGGAAATTTTATTGCCTTTGGCCAAATTTGGAGAAAGGGATTTCACATCAGCTTATTGAAGCGTTTTGGAGGGATTCGATTTTGTTTAAGAGCTGCATATTCATCACTTGAGGCAAATTGATTTTTCGAAGTTTATTGGTTTACTTCAGTTTTGTGGAGATCTTCAGTCCTGTGAGAGGACGATTTTGGCATAAGGAGAATGACTGAAATAAGGGACGATTTCATGTTTTGCTGGTCTGATATAAATCAGAGCTTCACCACATGCTGGGTGCACTAGGAGGTGGTAGGATTTTGAGAAGAAAGCCATTTAAAAATCTGAAAATATTCAAGAGTGTTCATGGGACATCTAGGAGACATAGTGTTGCCATTTGGAGGTCAAAGAATGCTTCATCAAGGAGAATCGATTGATTTCATGCTGGCTGCCATGATGTATCAGGTTCCTCATGTGGCATTGTAATTGCATTTGAGTCATAATTTCAATAGGAGTTCATTGCTGTCTTATACCAACATTTTGCATTGTAATATTGTCCTATACACAACAGCTTGGTATTTAGTTTTCAGTCATGTCCATAATGGAAAGAAGAATAGAATTGCATATGTAGTGGGTCTGATTGCACTTCATTCCTAGATTGTAACAATCTACATTTCACTTGCAATATCATATTGTAAAACAACATTTAGCCAATAAAGTCATTGAAGGTTGCACTCAAAATGTTTGACAAAATGTGTAATTACTGTAACTTCATTTATGCCTAATAAGTTTACATACCAATTGTATGACAAAATGTCTTTTGCTGTACCTTCATATTGGGTTGAATAGATGCATGTCAAGTGTTTGATAATTTGTCAACTAGCTGTAGAAGTTATTTTCAGTCACCTATATGCATTTGAAAAGACAAAAATAGTTAGCATATCATTTTTATGACATTGTTAGTCAATCTTGCATTGTTGGAAGCATTCAAATACATGAGTTGCAGTATACAAAACCAAAATAAGACAAACAAAAACTCATATCAGCAAGTTCAAATTTTGTATCCAAAGTGTTTAACAATATTCCTTGAGGTTCAAATCAGCAACATAAGGTCAGATTCAGCAAGGGATATTATAGAAATGCTTGTCGTTTCTAATCACATACAAAGTTTAAAACATCTCTTTTTACTGTTCCGGGTTAAGAAAGACCCATGTTTCTATTGGTGTCTATTATGGATATAAGATCAAGCTACTGTCGTTTTAAAAACGACTAACAGTCGAACGACTGTTTGGTTTATCACAAAAATTATCATTAGCCGAGCCTAGAAGAACCGCCGATTATCGGCTTACCATGTTCGATAACCGGTTGATAAAACATATTCATAGTATTCGTTCTAAGAACGATATGTGCATGTAAACAACCTATGTGAGCATCACATGTATGCAAAGAAAATGGGGGTCATTCTACTGAATGATTAAATGCTCATTCTAATAGCAATCTAAAATCTGATCCTAAGGATTGAACTTCATTTTGATAAAGATGATCAACGCAAATATTTTTCCTTCGTTTATTGTGAATGAGGCGACATGGATTATACACAAACGACAACCACCCTTTGTTCTATGAACGATATCAAAGGTCATCGCTCCCATTTGGAGCAGTATGCCCATTCGGCCATGCCATCATAGAGAACACACATAAATAAAAAGTTTAACAGCAGAGAATCACCGCTTCTCTTAAGGGAAGGTGACAATAAAAAGAAACATATAAATTTTGAAAACCTTGACCATCGGCTTTTGCTGATTAGCCATGAAAATGGCTATGCATTTCACATGCAAATGATAAAACGACAGGAACTATTACACAACACGCAATATTTTACATGATTGGCTATTCAGTCAAATAGAAATACATACAAGGAAAGGCCGATTCGGCTCATGCGACAACAGAGATCACTATCAAATACTTCGATGTCTCCCAGGCATCGAATGCAAAGAAATGCATTTACAGAATAATGCCTATCTATGGTTTTTGCACCATTTCAAATAGATAGACACTATGGGAAAAAGTACAATTCGATATAGGCATTCTAAAATAAAATCAATCATATTTCATATGCATCGAGTTACCTCGGAGTCTATCGCTTTTTTCCTCTATCGCTTTTTTCCTCTTTTCCTAGCTATTTTGATCTTCTTGCTTGCTTTTTTCCTCTTCTTCCGTTGCCACAGTCCGTCTCCTTCAATCACTGCCAGAGAAAATCGTGCTATCCCCAAAATGGTATCCATTCTTCTCTTACCTATTCGCATTGTTGAGGGGGTCATTTCATTCATAATTAACATTAATTTTAGCTGCCCCATACTGTAATTTGAATATCCTACCTTAAATTCGAATGCAAGCCACAACTTTATAAGATCTTTCTTATGATATTATTTGAATTCAATCAATATGATTGTGATAATTTTGATTCCATATTCGATTTTTATAAGGAATATGTATATATGTATATATTTATATATATGCATGCATATATATATGTATTTATATATATATTTATTTATATTTATCTTTATTTTACTTTTATAATAGTATAGTATTCAATCATTTTCAAACAAAGATTAAACCTTTATTTTATTTGAATAACGATTTTTGAAATAAGGCGGTTTTCTTATCCTTCAAGCACGCCTTTTTAAATTACATCCAAATATGTTTAACAATGCTATTGTTTTCTTTTAAATTTAAAAAACACGAGATCAAAATAGATAACTAGATAAGAAATCACATGCATATCTTTTCACAAGCCTATTTTTTTTAAACATTGAATCATTTGAAATAAGTCATTATAATCTTCTATATGAAGTTTCAAATGCAACTATCATGCCGTTTTGTGGTGTTTGCACCCAGATTCCATCAAGCTTACTGTTCAATCCAGCTAATCGATCCTACTTCAACCGTGTTCTCGTCCTTCAACTTGTTACCCTGCATTTGCACACACTTGCACTTACACAGTTCATCGGTAATATTTAATCATGATAAAGTATGAGATAGTTCATAAGATCACACAGTCAAAAGACGGTTAACTTCTTTCAAACATTTCATAAAAAAATCAAGTTTTTCATTCAACATATTGAATTTCCTCAATAATTCAATTTATCATATTTTAATTTAAATGCAATAAAAATTGGGTTATGACAACATGTGAATTAATCCATGTATTTTATGTCTTTTGTAAACAGTAACACTTAAGATGCATTTAATGCTTGTCCTTTTAACCATTTTAAATCAGAGGAAAATATTATGAAGAAGATTATTTCAGAGGCTCAAACTATTAGTATTTTTTAAAAATAAAATGAAAAGTTTTCAATAAACATCAATTAATATTTGTAAAAATTATAGATAGCAATAAAATGAGAGGGAAGCTCATTTTGATTGCTTTCCTTTTTAGTATCCTAGTTCTTTCAACAGTTTGCCAAATTTTGATGCACGATTTCTTTGTGTGTCTTGCATATGCATTATCTCAGCTACATTTTGAGTATTCACAGGTTACTTGTGCTTTCCCATATCTGATCTCAATGGCTTTATTATAGTAAGGGCATCTTATATTACTTTAAGAGAATGCTTTTTTCATCACTGGAAAATCTGAAATTGAAATGGAAAATCTTGTCTAAAACAAATGGCAGTGTCTTCATCTGAATCTCTACCCCAAGGGGCAAATAATCTAAATCTTATGTGAACCATTAATTCTGGATTCGTAATGTATAATCAAAAGCATTTTAAAAGTATGCAGCTGTCTTAAATGGAGTGGGGAGTTATCTTCATGAAAAGGTAGCTTTGCATTTTGTCTTCCAAATGAAGTCGATAACAGTCAGCCATACTGCATGGCATGTCTCTGACTATCTAAGTGTCCCTAAAAAATGAGCTATGCTGTGAATGGGATAACTAATTATTCTTTCTTAGTGTTGAATAATTGTTCATATTATTTGACCGCTGCACATGGCATATTGATTCTCAATAGTTTACTAAAAATATTAGATGGCTTGTAGATGTAATTCTTACCATATTGAGTCGATGCTTCTTTGTTAAGTGATTATTGGAAGATTGATATATATATATATATATATATATATATATATATATATATACACGATTATGCAATAATGATGCTTGCAACAATTATTGAACCTTATAAGTGTAAGAGACCTGGTGTCTCTCAACCCCAACCACCGACGGAAATGCAGTTTTTTTGTTTGTTTTTGATGTTTTGTAGTTTTTTTGTGGTTTTTGCAATATAATGAAATGGTGCAATTTTTGAAAATAAATGCTTGAAAATTATAAATAAAATACAAGAAGACAAAATATAAAAGAATACAACTCATAATCTGAAGACAGATGATTTATTGTTCTTTCAGAATGATTACAACTGCGAGATTCAAACATGCAAATAAAAAGGCAAGCTATTTATTGAAGAACATGTGAAAGCTTGCAGCTGCTTGAAAGGAAGCATGAAAATGGTACGGCCAAATGAATGATGGCGATTTCCCTCTCAAAAATCAATGTAGAAACCCCAGAAGGTCTAGGTGCCACTGCTGGAAGAATGATTGACCAAAAAGGCAAGTCATTTTTGGCTGTGGAAAAGGTACAACTTTGCTGTTGAAAGGTATGACCAGAAAATCAGCAAGTACAGATTTCGTACGGCCTTGGGAATGGTGCAAAATGAATACTGACAATTGCCTCTGAAGCAGAATCCCTTTTTGGAAGAAATCGATCCAACTAAAGACTGAAACCCCAATCTGAAATCTCACAAATATGCTCTGTTGTGACTTCTGAATAAAGCCACTCTGATGGACAAGCTTCAACTGATATTTTACAGCCTCAGTATGTCTGATCATGAAGAGTTGACGTTCTCCACAATCTGGTTGCAGAAACCCTTGTTTCTCCAAACTCCAAATGTTCTCAGAGAGAAAAAAAAATTTGAATAATCATCAATAATGAGTTCGATTTGCCTTTGGTGAATTTTATATTCTCCCTCAAAAGTTCAACCCTTTGCAAAAAGCAATTAAATGGCATTTAATAATATTAACTTCGCCCCTTTTGACTTAGGCTCTTCAATTAATAAATGGTGTCCCTTTTTAATGAGTAATAAATACTCATTTAAAAATAATATTACTCCTTTATTATAAAGTATTAAATACTTTATAATTCACCATTAATAATTAACACTTTAATATTTCATTTAATTGACTTTATAATATAAAGTCATAATAATAATCATTTAATTATTATTAAATGCTCCCTTATTTTCCATTTGCTCAACAAACTTGCCAAACTGGGTCGAAATTGAGATTGCCAACTGAACTAGGTGCCCTGCCAGAAATAGTAACCCCTGTTGGTCTGACTTACTATAAATAGTAAGTGCCTAAAAAACACTCTGTAAACCTCTGCAAAGGCCCAAACTTGAATCAACTGATGGAGTAATGTCCCAAAACTCAGGATAATTGCCAAAAGTAACCCTCTAATCACATCTGTCAGCCTACGAGGGTCGAAATGATAGGCTAACCCCTCAAACACCTGCATCCTAGGAAGGGGACATTACAATAAGTAATTATGATTCTTTTATAAATATGGATAATAGATTCTTATTCGTTTGATTTTCATAAAACAATCATATTAGGAATTGGCAAGGAAACAGGTTAGGGAAGGGCGGTATAGATTCTCTCAATGTAAGTACGCCAACCCTAAGTTGGATGGGATTGTCTTGGTGGGATGTTCTGTCCACTTGGGGCCAAGGGGGGGTATGAGCATGCCCTTGGGCTTACTTTCAGTGAATAATGTATAGGTTCTCACAATGTAAGTACGCCAACCCTAAGTTGGATGGGATTGTCTTGGTTTGATGTTCCGTCCACTTGGGGCCAAGGGGGCTATGAGCACGCCCTTGGGATTACTTGTGATGAATAGTTTTTCTAGCGCCCTATCATGCATTTCCCTCCAATCCCTACCATGATTGGTTATTTGGTTATTGAAGAAGAGTATATATATATATATATATATATATATAGGATGCAAGTTATATATATATATATATATATAGGATGCAAGTTTAAGTTGTTATTCATTATTTCATAAATGTTAATTGTTCATTTATTCTTAAGTTTCAATATCTATTATATAATTTACTATGGAATATTATTTGTAAAACAATTTTATGTTGTGTAATTGTCCCTTAAGGAAAATTCAGGCATACTCCAAGTAGGGGACATTACAATTTTGCTCTGCCCTTTGTTCCCTTGCAATCTATCTCCTTCATATCTCTGTTCTTTTATTATTTTTTCTCCTCATTTATTCCCAACGCCTTCCTCTTTACAGTTTTTTTTTTTCTTTAATCCATGCTGCTTCTTCTCATTCCTACGCAGCCTTTTCTTCTTCACCCAGCCTTCCTCTACTCTATGCGACCCCTCCTTTTTTGTTTTATGCTTCCCTTAACTTGTGCGGCCTCTTCTTTTCTTTCTCTCTGCTTAGTCTCTTTGTCTGCTATGTGGTATTTTTCTCTTCACCCTCTGCTGCGTACTTATCTCCTTCCCTTCATGTATTCTCTCCTTCTCTTTATGACTTCTCTCCTTCCTCCTTCTATGTGGCCTCTAACCTCTTTAATTTTTCTATTTTATTTTTCATTTTTCTTCAATTTCTGTCATTAAAAGATGCCTATAACATCTAATTAAACAAGCAAATAAATAACTTTCAGCTTAGCAAAGAAAACAAAGTGAAAATTACCATGATCAAATACCATTTCGGGTTCCCAAACAATATTTTTTTCCCTATTTTCAAATTCAAACGCCCCAACTTTATGCAATGGAAAGATGAAGCATAAAGGAATAAAAACCAATGATTTAATTACCATAAATTCTATACTATCATGCCAAAATAATTGGATCAAATTGGTGCTTTGGAAGTGCACAGTCGGATGCTAGAAAGTGACTTTTAATGTGATTTTTTCTTGGAAGCTCCGCTTTTCTTGAAAACTAGCCAAGATAAGCAGCATAACATTATAGTGCTTCCCTCCAAAGGATTTTTCTCCACCCTTTATAAATTTTTAAAATTTAAGATTCTCATAAAATTGCTCACACAAACTATTGGCATTAAATTCTCCCAAATGGTGAGATATGGTCATGGAACCTTCTGCACAACTTGCAACACACTCCGATGATGTGATAGGTACCCTGCAAATTTTCTTTCTCTTCTTTTTTCTACCATTTGTCTAGAACATTTGCCATCTTCCTCCACCAAATCTGCTCTTCATTTTTTATTTCCCTTCATGGAATTTCTTCCACCATGAACTGCCCTCCTCTAATTGTGTCTTCCTCTGTGAAGACCCTGGCAAGTTCTACCCTCAAATTGCTGATTATAGTCTCAAGGTATATTGTCAAATACTTCACATGCAATCTTCTAACTTGCTGGTCTGATTATTTCAGTCTGATATAAATGCTTGAAACTGATGATAGATACACAAGTAATGTTTATAAATGCTCTCCCTAATATCCTAATGAATTCTAGATGCAATGCAATCAAGTTTTGTGTTTTAAAAAACATATCATGAGATCCTGATTGAGATAAATGCATATACAGCCTGTAGGTATTATGTCAAACAGTTGGTATACCTCCTCATACATCTTTCAAATGATCATTAACAATGACATATAACCCCAACTGATGATATCTTCTATGGAGATGCAAGCCTACAACAATGAGTTCTATGCAAATGCCAAGACTCTTGGCTTACATTCAAAATACAATGAGTTCTCAGATCTGATGTGAAACTACTTCAAACTGATTTACAATTTATTTCTATATCAGCATGCTACGATAATGCAAAAATCCCTTCCTACAATGGTAACCAGCTCTTACAATAATGCAATTACATTTGACACGAATATTATAATGCAAATTAACTATTTGATGTGCCAAACTAAAAACAATACAAATCTGATAAACCTGGAGTTTGAAGGCTGCCTGAACATAGATGCTCGATTCTTTTTGATAGTAATGTTTTTGCCCTCCAATCCTTGGCGCCTAACCTCCCAACCATCTAACAATGCCTCAGGATTTTTATTTGATTTTATTTCCCCTCTTATCTTGAAATCGCACTCCTTCAGCTGGCCACCTCTGTTTGTGATCAAAATTATTATATAGATGTATCCTGCCTCCAGCGACTCCTTTCATGCTTTAAATACCATCTCTATGTCATCCTAATGCAGTACCCACAGCTGAGAGGTAGATCGATGCAAAAGATCAACCTTCTTGTCTGAAAAACGTGGCATCAAAAGACACCAGCATGCCTTTAATATCAGATTTTAAAACCTGATTAAGAGCAATGGAAACCGTCTTGAATAGATGAAGACTCCCAACACAAAGGTCTTCAACTCCAAGTTCCACTCGATCCTTAAAGCTAGTAAGATGATCTCCTTAATAACAAATGTTATCTCTTCAAATCTGGACTTGTCTTCTAATCAATATATCTCCAAATCTGCAAAATGCTTCTCCAATAAACTGATCGAATTATCTCAAGACTTGGCCCTTGGCCACCAATTTTGTATCGATGAAAGAACTGAAGTATTCTTTCCAAACTTGCAACCCTTCAAGAGATCTTTCACTCCCTCAGTTATGCTATCAATAGGAAGTTTTCGTTTCCTATGATCAAAGAAGAAAACTGCGAAGGCCCTAGGCTCCACAATAAAAAATCAATCAAAATAATATTCATCAACTGGATGCTGAGAATAAGCTCTTACCTCTCTTTTTATTCTTTCCTTAGGAGAGCTCAAACACCTTCCTGGCCAATGTGGGATAAAAGATTTATTCCCACATTAAACTATTCACTTAACGCCTTTATTATATTAAAGCGACTTTATTATTATAAAGTTACTTTATAACTTTATAATAATATTAAAATATTAAATAAATCACCTAAGTCACTTAAACTTTAATAGCTCTTGATGTACTTGTCTGATTGCTAAGCCGTCTGAGCCAGGAGTCGACTCTCCCTGTTCTCCATGTGATCGGATGCCCGTCTAAAAATAGAAACCCTGAACAGTGACTTACTATAAATAGTAAGTATGTGAAACTGAGTTTAGAAATAGCAGCAAAGGCCCAATCAAGGTCGACACTGCCAATATGCTCTGCTCAGGTGTCTTTCTATTAATAGGAAACCTGACTCTCCCAAAATAGTAACTTACTATAAATAGTAAGTGTGCCAATCTGAGTCAAATAACTTGTGCAAAGGCCAAAACTTGAATCCAGCTGAAGAGTAATGTCTCTAATCACCAAGTAATTGCCACATGGGACTCTCTATCCAGACATATTAGCCTACAAGGGTCAGGAATAGGCTAAATCCACCAAACTCTGATGCTCGCAAAATGGGGACATTACATCCTCTCATTCTTCCTATCGTATGATTCAACCCACCATGAACCGTCCACCTCCACCTAATGCTTCTTTCTTCCACTTCTCTTGTGGGATTTATTCCAGCATATTCCAACCACCTCCACCAAGTTCCTCTCTCATCGACTTCTTTTATGGGAGTTATCCTCCACCAAGAATCTTCTTCCCAATATTCACTCACTGCTACACCTATACTTGTATCAATATCAAAACTATGGAAATTAAAGATTTTTATTATCCCATTTTCTGCACCTACCTCTTCAAACTCTTCCTTTTGTATACCAACATAATTATCTTTTCCTTGCTGCAGCACAACTCTTAGCACTTTCATGCTTTCTTTTCTACTCTCTTCAATTCGAATTGATGCAAATCAACATATGCTTCACAATTGTAAGATTAAGGAAAATCAAAATTTACCTCTTCTTTCCCCGCTGCTGCAATTTTTCCTCCTACACTCTCAACTGCAACTGTTTCATCTTCACCATCTATAGCCATCATTATCTCCATGTCCTCCAGAAAAGTCACTATTGCTGCAACTTGATGTTCTTCTTCAAAGTTTACAACTTTACTTTGCTCCACAACTTCTACGGTAATTTTTGTTTTACTTTCTTCTTCCATGCCTCCAACAAGGCATACTCCGCCAACTCCATTTTTCTCTTCTTTATCCTTTTGCACACGAATTTTTCCAAGCCTCACTGCTGCAACAGTTCCAATTTTCTCAACATGCCCTGCATTAATTAATATGTCCTTTAAAGGACAAACTACATCTGCACTCATCTTTTCTTCTACTTCAGTTATAACTTCCAATTTTCTCACCATTATGCCTTGAAAATGACATGTTTCATCTGCAAACTCCTTTTGTTCTTCTTTATCCTCTTGCATGAGGATCTCTCCTTCAATGTCACATATCTGACATTCTACTATATCTTCTCTTTTACCTGCAAACAAAGTTTTGTAAAAAGAATTACAGAAACCAAGTGTTTTTAAAGGCCTTTCTTCACCAACATCTTCCCTTTGTGCAACAATTTGCTTCTTCTCCATCAATTCCTCGATCTCAGCTAACAACTCTCCTTCTAATAAACTATTGATTCTTCTCATCTCTTCTTTCAACAAGGTTTTATCCTTGTCTTCCTCAATCTTGCCATCAAATTTGGGACCATCAATCTTCATGGTTTCAAATTGCAAATATTCTTTATCTTCTTCATTTCTTGCAAACAAAACAACATTAGATAAGATAGGGTCTTCAACACTACCACTTTTTTTATTTGCTCTTCTATCTTCTCTTCTAATTCCTTATTCACAATTTTTGTAGCTTTTCTTTTACCTGCAATCTTCTCTTTTTCAATATCTGATTTAAAAATCAGTCCATCTCCTTCATTTACTCATTCCATTCCCATGCTACTGTTGCGACCAGTGTCATGCTATCTTCTACACTTGTGTGGGCTGCTCTCACATGTTCATCCTTCTGCGAAACCTTTGCTAAAGGGCTGCAATTTTGCTCATTGTTTTTATTTTTCCTATCTTCTTTCCAATGGATCTCCTTGTCGCTTGACTCTTTATTTTCTTCACATTCACTCCAATGTTCACCTCCTTCAAGATAGCAATCTATCCTCTTTGTATGCCATTCAACATCATTCTTTTTGTTCTCTATCAAGCCACCTTCACATAACTCTTCCTCATACTGTCACATGAGAATAAAACTACAATTGGCTTGTACATGAGAATAATACAATCTACATTGAACTGGTTTGTACATGAGAATAATACAACAATTGGAATATTTTATGTCACCTAAGAGAAGATGGTGATCACATCAACATGGTTATCTAGTGAGGGTCATGCAATTTATATTATTGATTTCAGTGCATTCCTCCACCACCTATACAAAGTCTTAACTAAATTGCTTAGCAAGTTTAGTTGATCCATTGGAAAGCTATCTTAGAATATTGCAACTTTTGATAATAACCTTACACTTGTCTATAAGACATAAAACTAAGACAAATTGTATTGTACTTTTGCAATCTACAACTACTAGTAAATATAAACAAAATGAAAAGTTGGGACGATTTTTTTTTAATTACACATCTCAAACAAGGTTGTTTTGATACTAATTTGTGGACATTTAATATCCTAGTTTGTTGAGATAATCGTTTGGCTAAAATAATAGTTGATTTACTAGTCTCTTTAATCTTTGTTATCGGGTTCTTCACTTTTTCCCCTCGTACCCATGTGGGTACAGTTCTAGTTCTGGTTCTTTGCTTGTTCTTCTTTGGGTTCTCATAGGGTCCTTCCCGGGCACCCCAGGTTCCTTGTGAAGGACCCACAGGAAACTCGGGGTGCTTGGGAAGGACCCTGGGCAAACCTGGGCCGAACCCAAGGGGACCCAAGGGTTCCCAAAGAATAAACAAAAAATAGTAATTTTTTAAAACATTTTTTATGTAAGTTAACAAGAAATAGGTAGGTAATTGGTGTAGTAACAGGAAATGCCAGCTTTTTGGAGACATTGTGTATGGTTTGCTGTTAAGCGTATATGCATATGTATGTATTTATGTATGGATATGTGTATGCATATATGTATATGTATGTATTTATGTATGTATATATGTTATATGTGTATGTATCATTGTAAGTGTGCTATTTCCTTGAGCAACTCAACTACAATTTGTGTTCATACTTATATGATCGATGTATACTTGTATTAGTGACGAGGACCTTGATTGGGTTGACCGGGCAAATAGAGAGGCTGAGGCTGTAGCCATGGTAGAGGAGGAGGCTAAAGCATGAGAAAACACATCCACAACTAATGTTGGTGAGGGTGGCATGGAGTCACAAGTAGAGACTATGGTTGTAGTTGCTACATCATCTAGGACCCACCTTAGATGCCTTCGTAGGAAGGATGCAAACTCCTTTGAGCCATAGACTTGTAGTTATTGTTTTGATATTTCATATTTCTTTAGAACATTTGATGTCATGTATTTCATATTCCATGAGTTTTGTATACATTTGACTATATTTATATATCTAAGTGTGCTATTTCCTTCAGTAGCTCAGCTACAATTTGTGTACTTTATGCTTATGTGATCGATGTATACTTTTGTATGTGATCAAATTTGCTTCCATTTAATGATGTTATTGTGTCTTTAAGGTTTACTCAATAAAGGGTGCTTGAAACAAGTTTTAAATCCTTAAAAATCTCTAAATTTCTAGGTTTTTTTCATTTTGCTGAGTTTGTGCCGAGTCTACGCTGAGTCCAGTCGCCGAGTCCCGAGTCCCGAGTCCGAGTCTCATGACTATGGTATGTATATATACATACATGACACATACATACATAAACATGTAGGTAATTGGTGTAGTAACAAGAAATGCCAACTTTTTGGAGACATTCGGTATGGTTTGTTATTAAATATATATGCATATGTATGTTTTTATGTATTTATATGTGTATGTATATATGCATATGCATGTATTTATGTATGTATATATGTTATATATGTATGTATGTATGTACGTATGTATGTATACATACAAACATAGACACATACACACACACATACACACATACACACATACATACATACATACACAAAAACACACACACATACATACATACACACATACACACATATACACATACACACAGACACACAGACACACATACATACATACACATACATACACACATACACACATACATACGCACATACACATACACACATACATACAAACACGCAAACACACGTACACACAAACACACATACATACATACACACATACATACACTGTTACACACACACATCCACACATCCATACACACACACATCCACACATCCATACACACATACACACACACACATAGACATACATACTTACATACATACATACATACATCCATACATCCATACATACATACATGCATACATCCATCCATACATACATACATACATACATACATCCATCCATACATACATGCATGCATACATACATACATACATACAACATCACAACACACACAAAGTGAATCTAGTTGCTACTTTTAGTTACAAACTAGCATCTATCTATCCATCTATCTATCTTGAATGTTATTATGTGTTAAGTAGTTAAATACAAAAAAAATAATAATAAAATGTTTTAGCAGAAGGAAGCCTTTAGAGGAAAGTTCATGAGCATGTTAGGAATAAAAGATTAGCATGGAAATTCTCTCAGATATCACATAGGAAAAAAATGATTAGCATTTCTTGACTTGGTCTAATACTATGTTAGAAATTAGGATCTTAGGTTACTAATCATCACAAATAAAATATAAAATAAATGAAATGAGAATCACAAGATGCACAAATTCAATGCATTACGCAATATATACATGGGAAAAACGCTTACAGCTGAAAAACCTTGTAAACCACCATTCTATTATTAAACATTTGCAAAATTGTCTATAAAGTTATAGATAGAACCTAGGTATATCAATTCTCCTCACTTCCACATGGACAATAATACCTCTTTTGCATAGTGATAGAATTTTTTATATGTCTCCAAATACCTGTACCTCTCAATGAGAAAGAAGCTTTTTAAATATAGAAGGGGTGGCAAAATACTTGAAGAGGTATTAGTCACATCTATTCAAAACAACCATTTATAAATAATTAGTAATTTGACAAACTATTAAATTATTGGTTATTAAATAGTATTTACTTTTTATAAAACATATAATAATTGTAAGGTTTTATAACCTTGTATTAGAACAATATATAAATGTTATAATGGTATGACCCCTTATAACATTATGTCCTAATAGGTTCCCGCTTAACTTCCTTTTTGTATACCTTTGTTATGCTTGATCCTTTGACGGGGTAAAATTATGTTTACATTATTAAGTCATCATTACAACATTTTATCAAATTGAGTCAACTAAATCTTAAATCTGCACTATGAACTCTACACATTTGTATGGTTTGTTCTATTGCCAAATAGATTAATAATTCTTAATTATTTTGTAGATTATTGCTTGTTATTTCTTTAGATTATGCTTCTTGTCATGAGAACATTGAATTATATTTTTAGCTCTTCATATATTATATTTTTCATGCACAGGTGGTAGAGGCAAGTCAGGACTGTATTCCATTGTTGTTGCTTACAGCTGATCGTCCTCCAGAACTACATGATACAGGAGCAAATCAAACAATAAATCAGGTACATTTGTGAATTTATATAATAACAAGCATCATTAGAGTTGGAGGCGAGTTTTATATTGAGGTGTAGGTTACCTTCTCTTAGGATGCATTGTAAACTAGCCAAGACCTCTAGTGTTCAACTTCAAATCTCTACAGTTTGATCAAAAGACACCTACAGGAATGAAGCCTGTAACCTTTTGCTTTTTGAAAAGGGCTTATACAATGAAATGGCCTAAGACAAAGAAAAGGGATAATACCATCAAAAGTGTTATTGTAAGAGTCATATTAAAGGTCTTTATATTTGGCTTTACTGATCCCAATAGCAGATGGAAGAATATTTTGTCCTGCTAAAGGTCTCTATTTCAGAAGTCTAAATGATTTACTTGGTTCTCTAAGTTGATGCTTATCAAATTTAATTTGAATCCTTTACATGTTTCGAATTTGATTTGAACATCCCTTTTATTTTGAGTAAACATAGCTAATTATGGTTGAGATTACAAGTTTCCTAATTCTGTTTCTTGTGACCGAAAACTTCTTGTAAATAATCCCCAGTAGAGTACATATTCAGGTGTGCATAAACATGTATAATTTATAGACCTTTATTTGTTAGCTATGTTTATCACCCATTGGACAGTTGTGTTGTATACATCTTTCACCATAAACATTCATTTAGATCTGTAGCACACATCACATGAACAATTGTTGCCATATGCATAAATTCATAGAAATGATCAAGTTTCTTGTCTCATTTGCATGCAATGCATAAATTTATGGGAGGGAAAAACATGCATTCCTTATTGGGCTAAAATTGTATTCTCATGGTGCATACAGGTCAATCACTTTGGCTCATTTGTGAGGTATTTCTATAATTTACCTCCACCTGATGATCAGGTTCCTGCCAGGATGGTACTTACTACAATTGATAGTGCGGTGTTTAGAGCCACAGATGAGCCTTATGGTCCTGTACACATAAATTGTGCATTTAGAGAGCCATTAGCAGGAATTTGTTGCGAATGGAGTTTTGGATGCTTGAAAGGTCTTGATAGGTGGATGTCAAAATCAGGGCCTTTTACGAAATACATGCAAGTACTACAATTACATTACAGTGAGAAACTGATAGATGTACGTGACCAATACAAAGAAGTTGTGGATCTGATTCAAGGAGCAAGTCGAGGAATTTTAATCCTTGGGGATCTTAAGACAGCTGAGGAGACATGGGCAGCTTTATTACTAGGTAGACATCTTGGGTGGCCAATTGTTCCAGATATTTTGTCAGGATTGCGCCTAAGAAAATTTGCTTCCACAATTGTTGAAGGTGAAATGAACCTACTTTTTATAGACTTTCTGGATCATGTTCTTCTTAGCAGCTCAGTAAGGCAGTGGATGTCTCCAGATGTGGTGCTGCAGGTATGTTTATAGCTCAAATTTCAGTTCCATTTATAATTGTAGAGAATGAGATTCTTATTTATCAAGACCAGCTTCTTCATTTCTTGTGCATAATTGTTTGCAACACAGTTTTTTTTTTTTTTTTGACAAGTTCCAATATTGGATCTTTGTGTAAGGTGGAGCGAGCATTCACAATAAGTCATATCTTCAATCGTGGTTATATACGGGCTCATATTGAGTACTCAATTATGAAAGTAGCCTCTTACATACAGGCTAAAAATAGAAAATTAAATAACTCACAGGAGGGTAGCAGTCTCTCAGAAGAAATGTGAAGCTTAAAAACTCTAATTTTTACATTTGTGTCACATTAGTTTATGGTTATTTTAAGAATGGAATGAATAATATAATATAGAAAAGGAAGAGATTGGCCTTAAAATTGGAAAAGCCACATGTAAAGCGTTTCCCAAGAAGTTGAGGGGATTCTTTGTGACATGATACTCATAAATATTAAAAACAGAACGTTTTGGTACTTTCTACATTTTTGCATTTCATGATTTTTGTAGTCTGCTTACTGTTCTTTTGTGGGATATTTTTTCTGCTCAGAATGTATACTATATCAACCACTTTGGCTGGTGTAGAGCATAGCCCATGCTTTGCAACACATTAAACGGTTCCAAATTCTGATCAGTGGTATAAAAATTGTGCCCCCAGCAAGTTGGCCTATATTTTTGTCATCTTGTCAGAAGGTTGCTCTGAACTGTCACCTGGATCATCATCGTTGGCCTTGATTATTATTTCTGTTTGCCCTTATAAGCTCTTTCTTCTTCAATCTTCATTTCTTCTTTTCTGCAATAAATAACATTATTTTTTCTCGAAATCCTAGGCTGTTATTGCAACTGATAAAACTTTATCTGTCATTTCTTATGCTTCAAGCAGATTGTTTAATGCAATGCACTTGAGTTGTTGATCTATCAATATTTTTTCCTACCCCAACAAGCTGACTTCTGATGTGCTTAAAATTTTGTAGATGAGACCTTTGGTCCCTTGTAATTTTGAAGTATATTAATTTGAACAAAGAAATTTGGCTTCATTTGATTCAGCGTACAATTCCACTGATTGCTTCAATGCAACTACACAATTGTCAACATCAGAAATAAAAGGTAGAATATGATCACTGAATTAGTGATATATTGGAGAATTTCAAGATTTAAACTTCCATATTTGGGTTGTACTTGTGCTGCACAGTATCCATTGGTCTCTTTTTTTTCTGTGACAGTTGTGTCAGAAAGTTTTCTCCTTACAGTGAGGCATGAGTAGACATAAAAATACATATCCCTTTCAAATGATTTATATCTAACTTGTATTCCATGCATGATGAGAATAGGTGGGCAGCAGATTAACAAGTAAACGTATTGCTCAACTTTTGGAGGATTGTAGACCAGATATTTATATTATGGTTGCAAATCATCCATATCGTCATGATCCATCACATATATTGACACATCGAATTCAAGCCTCTGTTGTGGGATTTGCTGCTGCAATTAGAGAATTATATGTCCCCAAGGAAATGAACAGTTGGAGCAAGTGGCTTAAAGTCTTGAATGACATGGTATGGGCTCTCTCCCTCTCTCACCCCCCCTCTCTCTATCTCTCTCTCTCTCCACCTCTCTTTTCCTTTAATGAAGAACATGTTTTTCTAATTCTGCAGTGTGTGTGAATTTGCTCGGTTTGGACATTATGTTGATTAAACTATAAAATTGCATGAAATTCTAAATACAATTTCTTTTCCTTGCATAGGAAACCAAATTTTTTGTTGCATTTCAATTTTTATGATGTTCACACCACATAACATTCCACTGTTTGTGAATGGTTATTGTATTTCTGTATCAAATACATTTAGCTATTCAGATTAATTTCCAGCACATGTCAACCAGCAAGTGAGTTTAGATATACCACCTCTTAGTTAAACTTGTCATGAATAAAACAAACAGATGACATGGCCTAACTGTGGTGGACAGATTCCAGACTAACTGTTATATGTTAATTGGTTAGTCAAAGGCATAATTCATTGTGTAATAATTAATATCCATGTTGAAACTGTCACAATGGACTGCTGATTTGAAAGGTTGAACCATATCAGGATTTTCCAGAATATGGTGTGTGTATATGGGTCTGTTGAGCTCCATTCTTTTCCCTCTTTGGTTGCTTCTAAAGTTTGTCATCATGATAGTCTTTTATGATTAAGTAAAGCACCCATGATTGACACTAAATGTAGACATAGCAAAGAAATGTCCCTTCAATGTTATTGAGGTACTCTCTTTCTTGCCTCAAGGGCAATCTTGAGCAAATTTAGGGTTCATGGAAAAGCACACCCCATGTTGGATTGGAAAATGATTTCCAACTATCACCAGTTTGAGGTCTTAATAAGTGGACTTTAAAAGTTATTTGAATGTTAATGTCCCCTTTTTCGGATTTAAATAATTAATAATACTTTTTAAGTTGGGCTTGGTCACTTTTATTTTTGGTGCAACTAAAATAATATATATATATGATCGGTAAAAGTGGCTGTGAAGGGCCACACACTATTCATTGATTTGAGCAAAAAGAAGGGATAACATTTGATTCCCCTTTATGGGTAGCTTTATCAGTTTTGGCTAAAAACCTTATACAAAATAAAGCCCAACGCACAAAATGACTTCTGTATGTGTTTCCTTAATACGCAATAGTCTTAAAAACTTCTTCCCCTTCCCCCAAAACTATAGCCCTGCCACAACCCTAATCAGCTGAGTATTTCCCATGCCAAAAAACAATAAAAAACACATAACAAGTATTCTCCACCACCCCCAGCAAACTGCCCATCCCCATCTTCAATCTCCATCGCCGCTAGCGGATTCACCAGTGCAAAGGGCTAGTTGACCATGCCATTAGAATTCTCCCCAACAAGGGTTTTGAGAAAGTTAATGCCAAGGAAAGCATGGTGGTGTTGTTGGCTTATGTTCATCCCCAAACCCCAGGTGACGAAGGGCACTTAGGCTGGGTTTGGTGGCTTTGCAATCTATGGCCAAATCCCTCCTCCAGGTGCGAGGCCAACCCTAGGCGAGGCATGGCGTAGTATTTATTTCATTCCCCAATGCCATCTATGCCACACTAGACATTCCATTATCTTCTCCACTATCCTTATTTCTTCACCTGTATCCAACAACATTGCCATGAACATAGATGCTATGTCTGTGTTCACCTGGTAATATGACAACTCATTTGTGTAGATATCACCAAAGACTAGTCTTATTGAATGCAACACCACTCTAGAGTTAGACTTGAAAATCACCATCAATTGCCATTCTGATAATTCTCCCAAGAAGGCCATTTGCCTTTTTTTCACCTTTAAACATATCGTAGTATCCATTCTACCTTTGTGAATTATCAAGATAGGATGTGATAAGATGTTGTCCATCGCTTCCTTTAAAGCTTGGCCACAATAATTTCCATATGAGCTTGAGTACCATCACACTCTTGCCTCAAAGATTCATGGTTTCCATTTGTCCTTTCGCATTTAAGCGTCTACATTGTGTTGCGTTTTCACGCACTTGGTATTGTGGAACATGTGCCAATCCTTTGTTGAGTTCAACATGACTTCACTTATATCCATATTGATTGCCATGTTTGTTGCATCGTCCACCATCACGTAGCCTTCCCAGTATACATGAGATAACTTGAAACCTTTGCAACTCTTTAATAACTTGACGATCGATCCCAACCATTTACTCAGTTTCTAATTTGTGGTGATTTTTTTTGAATAGCATTAATAATGTTTTGGGAGTCCTTGTAATGTCCCCTTTTTAGTCCTAAGCTTTTCAGTGAATGTTAGCCTATTTCAAGAGTCTAGTAGGCTATTTGGAGGCATTTTGGGGGATTCCAAGTTTCTTGGAGGATTCTTGTCAGCACTTTCAGGAGGTAATTCCAGAGGTTTTCCATAGTGTTTCTTGGGTTTTTCTAGGTTATTTGAGATCCTTGGTGGGCAGTAACTACTACTTTTAGTAGTGTCTATTTTTAGCACTTACTATTTATAGTAAGTCAAAGTTGCATCTTAGTTTGGGCTAATTTGGCATTTGGACACACTATTTTTAGCAGTATGTTGTTTTTAGTAAGTGCTATTTTTGGTAGTGGTCCTGGCAGTAGTTTAGTGTTGGCTTTCCAATTTTGGTAGTGGTGGCAGTTTCAATTGTTGAGTTCTATCATTTTTGGCAATTCAGTCATCCACCAACTTGGAGTTTGAAAAAGGCAAGTTATAACTTAAGTTATTAAGTTCACTTTTTGTACCCCACGCCTAGGGATGATAACTTTAGTTGTTTTAAAAAGGGGGTCTTGAAGTTGGACGCCTAAGTTGGAAGCCCTAATTCCTATTAAAACCCCCCTCTATGCTCTCATTTGGTTATGCAATTTTATGATAACGAAGTGCTGCTGAATTGATGTGAGAATCCTTGGGCTTTGAGGACGAAAACCCTCGAGGTTGGCTCGAGTTTCAGAGTTGCAAGACACTCCCTAGCTTGATGTTTGTGTGGCTCCATTGCAGGGGTCCCATTGAGCTCAATTGGTGATGGCTTTCATTTCATTTTCAGTTTTGGATTGTTATGATGTTTTCTAGATATGCTTTTGGTGTGAGTGTTGATTCGTAGTGTTTTTGAGGAGCATTTTGGAGTGATTACTTGAAGTTTCAGTTTGTTGGTTGAAGCTTTCTACCTTGGGCCGTACCATATATCTTGCATACACTGATTTGAGGCTTAGACCACTTTCGCATCTCCTCCACATCCAAGCCTCATTCTTTGCCTTATCCAATGCATTGAAAAGCTTCCTCTATTGGCTATGTGAAGACACTGATTAGATCTTACAAATGCAACATTCATGACCATGATAGGAAAGGATTTGGCAATGACTTGTTAGATGGGGAATGGCTTTCATTTGAATTGAAGATAGACCCTATACAAAAAAGTTCATATGGGTAAAACATGTTCATAGCTCGAGTGTCATTAGTTCTAGTTTCTTAGTCTCTCTATACATATGCTTCTTGATTTCATAGTTTGTTGATCAGACCAATATTAACCTGTTTTTGGCCTATTTCATGGTGTAATATCTTCTCTTTTAGAAATATAAATAACTTGGTTGTTATTCAGAGAACATATCAAAGTCCTTCAAGTAAATAGGTTTGAAAAGTACTAGAGAAGCTTAAAGTTCTTAGATATGATTTATGCTTCGTTTTCTTTCAAGAACTGTGCTCAAATTGACAATGAAGTCACTGTGACCATGTGCCTGTTGTCTTCTTCATGACATTCATATAAGGCTTCAATTGCATAATCTGAGTCTTGAATTTTTTCATGCCCAAATGATGCTTGGCTTCAATTCTAGAGGTGCTTTATTTCCTTCTTGATCATTTGATCTCTTCTCTTATCACACTATTTTATTTCCTGATATCAATATTACACCACTGTGTCACTTCATGGAATTACCTTTGCTGATCTGATTTCATCGAGCTTTAAAATGTCCTATAGGGGAGGTTCACAGTACCTTATAGATGTCATCATCGATTTCTCTTATACTTTGGATTGTGCTTGAACTCTCTCAAATGTTCCAACATTCTTGAATCCATATCAGACCAGCTCATTTCAGTTTCTCCATGTTTTGGGGACCTGGGGATGTGGGAACTGAGGGATGTGTTTCAGGGATGGTTGCACAACATCTATTCAAATAATAGATAGAACTTAATACTTAATAATGAAATATAAATTTTTAAAGAAATAACTTTAACGAACTAAAAGAAAGCCGAAATTCCAAAAAATAACTTGATAAGTTGATCCATGAACCAAGATTGAACTACATGATTATAATGGTTAGTGTCCTACAGTTCCGTAGACATTATATAAGAGATTTATGTTAATCCTATCAACAGCTGACAGCAATGTTGAAATTCTCAAAACACACTAGATGATCACGAGACCAATCTTTGTACTGGGTGTTTGAGTTCTCTTATATTTTAGTTCAATCAGAAGGCATTTGTCTGCTAATTTATGTAGAAAAATTAAGACCATTACAAACAAGAAAGAAAGGTAGACATTACTTTAAAATTTGAAGCATTGTGAAAGTTGGAAAGGAGGGTGCTCAAATTATGATATGACATGTCAATCTCCTGTAATGGATTTTGTAAGGCTGCAATCTTAGGTCATTGTTTGGATGTGTTAGTGCTTTTAAATTTTTAATCAAGCAAATCTTGAAGCTTCTTTTGGATCATTTAGAAAAACATAAAGCCTACAAGAAGTGTTTCAATAAATACTTAATGCATGCTTATACTATACAGTGTAAGGATAATGGGTACATGTTATAAAGACATGTTTTTCGATGAGTGGATATATAAAGTACACTTAGACTATTGTGTACAGAAATGTGCTATAGTGCGCTTTGCAAAATAGGTTTGGCACTTATCTTTGTTTTATTTTCATTTTCAGTTGACTTGATGTTTTAATCATAATTCTTTGGTCTACTTTAAAACTCCAAATTTTTTGCAGAAATTTAGAAAACTATTTGTTTGACTTCTTGCTTTGCCTAGAAGCTTATATTTTTTCATTTTAGACACTAACCTGAATTTTGAAGTATTGTGAATGTTGGAAAAGAGGGAGGACGAGTTATGATATGCCAAGTCAATTATATTTAAATGGATTTTCTAAGACTGCAACTTAAGTTCATTGTATACATGTATTAGGGCTTTAATCAAGCATAATTTGAAGCTTCTTTTTGATGGGGTAGAAAAGAATACAGAAGTATTTCAATAAAAATACTTCATGGATGTTCATACAATGTAATGCATAAGAAGATTAAATACAATAATTTTTTATCTTTTTTTCGCTACTGTTGGATATACAAATGTGTACTAAAACTAAAGCAAACAGAAACCTGCTGTGGTGTGGTTTCAAAAATTTAAGAGTTGGTACTTATCTTCGATATTTCATAAAATCTTCATCCTATCTTTGTTTCATTTCATTTTTGAATTCACTAGAAGCTTAGTCATGCTAGTTGGGGCTGCCTCAGAACCCCAAGTTTTTGGTAGTGATATATAAAATTATTTGTGTGCTATCATGCTTGTCTTGAAGCTTTCACTTTCTTGCATTGGCATGAACCAATTGTTTATAGGCAATAATTGGTGGTCTCAAACCTATTGGAAATATGGAAGGGATTTTGTTGGGCGTTAGCTTAATTCAATCATAACAAAGAAAGATAAGAAATTTTATCAACATTGACATGTTAATTAATTTTGCAGGTTGGATGGGAAATTTCTTTCCAATTGAATTCGGAGCCCTTGTTAACTGAGCCATATGTATCTCGGGCAGTATCTCAATCATTATCCCCAGGTTCAGCATTTTTTCTAGGCAACAGCATGGCTATCCGTGATGCAAACATGTATGGATTGGGCTGGTCAAAACTTCCAATAAGTTTTGCACATGGAATGTTGGACCCATTACTACCCTTTTTAGGGTTAAAAGTTGCTGGGAACCGTGGAGCAAGTGGAATAGATGGAGTGTTGAGTACAGCTATGGGCTATGCTGCAGGCTGTAATCGAAGAGTAAGTATGAAAGTTAATATTCAGGTCTACTGTAGGGATATATCTAGTTCTTAATGGTGATGGTTTTGAAAACAATAAAGCTTCTATGTTAAATAAAATGCAGTTCTTTTCCTAATATGCTTGTACTCTCTCAGAACCGGTTTCATTGTCTATCATTTGTCCAAATGTATTACAAAACAAATAAGTAGCATCTACATTTATTTCTATGAAGAAAAGAAATCTTGTCTATTTTCATCACAGTATCTGTCTCTATCTTTTCATTCAAAAAATACCACTAATATTGTGATGCAGAGTACATAGGTATATCCATATCGATACAAGCGTATGATGGCAAATGGATATGCTCATACGAATGCATCACAGTATCTTAAAATACCACTAATATTGTCTATTTGCAGTGCAGATAAGATAGAGTCATGAAAATGCACAAGTTTTTCCAGTAAACACTTAGCCACCTAATCATTCAAATTCTATGGAAAATATAACGAATGAGATAAACATGCATGTCAAGATGAAACATAGTGAAAAAATTTAGCTTCATATCATCAACTAAAATGGCAAAAGGAAAGGAAAATTTTGAGAAAACAGAGTGCAGAATGATGAATTTTGGTTGTCAATTTACAAATCACATACAAATGGATAAATATTTAAGCCTTTTTCTTAATCATTACCCATTTGCAATGGATGATTGTGTGGGAAAATCCACTATAAATATCTATGTCCAATAAGTTGACTGCAAGCATTTGCAACAATATGCATTTACGTAATCTTGTTGGTGGTTCCCATGAACAACAGAAGGATTGAACTTGTTTGCAATTTGTTTGTTGACAACCCTGCATGAAGGATAATAAAACAATAAAGCTGTCTAGGAAAAA
The DNA here is from genome assembly GCA_007258455.2 of Sequoia sempervirens. NCBI lineage: Eukaryota > Viridiplantae > Streptophyta > Pinopsida > Cupressales > Cupressaceae > Sequoia > Sequoia sempervirens. The sequence goes on from VDFB02168857.1 coordinate 32,247, forward strand.
GAAAGAAACCATATTGATGTGCATGTAAGTAGTTCTAGTTCTAGTTATAATATAAAAGTAGTAGGGAAAAACGATCCTAGGATGTAGAAGTAACTAAATGCTAGAATAGTCTCACCATAACTAGAGAGTAAACTCAAAATGAATAACCTCAAACAATATGATGTAACTAGAAGTACAAATAGCTATGTGAGGGAAGACCTTTCAAGTTGAAAAAGAGCTAAGGGAAAATAATTGGTGTTCAAGGCTGGAAATCAGCATTGTAGCCTGTTTGTAACAAAGATTAGAGTAAAAGCATCTACATTGGAATCACAAACATGGAAGATTGAATAGAGGATCTCATAATGTAAATAGAGAGAGAAATGTTAGGGACAAAGGGTTCCAAGCTGAACAATAAAAATGACTATAGCCATATGGGAATGTCAAACCATTTGCTTTTTACAAAATTTAACTGCTAGTAGCCTCAAAATTATGAATTCTTAAGCTTAATTTTGATGCTAATCAAGACTTTGCATCATTTTTTATATTCTAAGGTTTCATTTCATATATTTCTCTATATTGGTATGCTCTAATACTATTCTCTTTTCCAAATGTATTTACGAAGTATTTAGTGGAATTTCATCTTGCCCATATCATATGTAGGGCCCAAAGAATTATTTTAAGTATTAATACAATTACCAATACATATTGTGGTCATGATGTTCAAAGCTATAACTTAGTTCTTTGACTTTTATGTGTACACACATAAATCTTGTCATGATTCTACTTCTATTTTTGATACATATTAACTACTAGAAGATGAATTTTTAGGTAGTGTTTATGGTGGGAGACATATCATTTCTTCACGACACAAATGGATTAACATTATCAAAGGAGAGGTATGGTATCTAAATGCACACTTGCATATTGAAGCTATCTTAAGTAGGATCTTTTATTGCGAACAAGGAAAATTGTTTTCTTTAATTCTCTTTTTGCCACACTTTATATGTACAATTAAATCTAATAATAGAAGATTTGAAGTTTTGTTGTTGAACATGTTTTGGTGGGTTTTACATAATCACTAGATTGTTTTGGTTGTCTTTTCTAGCCATACATTTTTCTCAAAGCAATCAAAATATTTGGTTGAATATAGCTTTTCTAATAAAAAATGATTTACTTTCCTTGGAACATGCTAAGTTGAAGGTCGTTACTCTCTTTGAACCTTGTATTTGTTTTGGTAGATACACTTGATAGTGTATGCACAATAGTTTAAATAAGATTTAGAGATGAATATTAATAGAACATAATTAACAAAGAACCAATAATTCTATCAAATTAAAAAAGGAAACAAGGATCTATCCTTCAAGTGACAATTTCTAGGTTGGTTTTGTTCTTTCCTAGGTTAATAGTTTTGGTTTTTGTATGTCCATATGGCAAACAAAATTGAAGGTTGGGTTTATTTTTTATTTCGCCTATGCAAAAGATACAAAAATTGTAATGTCCCCTTCTCAGTAACCACTCTGGAGGATCATTTAGCCTTTATTATTCCCGAAGGATAAAGGTGAAGTAAGGGAATAATATTAAATTAATTATTTATAAAGTTATCTCAATAAATTAAAATAAAAAAGGTAACTTTATTTTTAATTAATTTAACTAAAGTGACTAAAATAAAATAATAAATTATAAAGTCACTTAAATAATATTCTAAAAGTGACTTAAGTGAAAATAAAATATTATAAAGTCACTTTTGGAAATATTATAATATTCTAGAAGCTTCTTGGAGGATCTTTCTAGAAGATTAAAAAGTTCTTTATAAGGAGCTATGAGCTAGCCAATTGAGCATACTTGGTTTTCATTTCTCATTGTAGTTTGGAAGAGCTTGAAAGCTTTTCAGGTCTGAGTGTTTGAAGGCTCTATGTAATGTCCCCATTTTGGCCCTACACTCTTCAATAGGATTTAGCCTATTTCCGGAAATCCGTAGGCTAAGCTGAGGTGGAAAATTAGGGTTTCCTCTTTCAGATATTGCTCAGTTGGTGTTCAGAGGATGTTGTGCAGACTTACTATTTATAGCAGTTGCTATTTTTAGCAAGTCTATCTTTTGGCAGTATCTGTCTAGCAGCAGTTCAATCCTTTGCAAGTTACTGTTCAGTTTGGCTATCTGTTGTTTTGATGTGAACTTACTATTTATAGCAGTTGGCTATTTTTAGTAAGTCTAAATTTGGCAGTAGCATCATCAGCAGCTCAACTCAAGTCATCTTGCTATCCATCAGTTTCAGTATTGGCATTGGTTTTGGTTATCTCCATGGACTGAGTTTTTATACTTAGTCAAATTTCATGTTTCTCAGTTGTACCCCACGCCTAGGAGTAATAACTTCATGTTGTTTTAAAAGAGGGGCCATTAAGGGGGTCAATTGTGCATTTAATAATTTATTAAATGCTTTATTGTTGCAAAGTGAAAAAGAGGTTGAGTAATATTATATTATTTCAAAAAGTAAAATGCAAAAAGGTGGCATCCCTTTTGGAAGTTGAAGTGATTCAACTTCTTGGAATTTGAAGAGTTCTTGTTGCTTCATTTGCCAATTGAAGTTTATATATTGCTGCTGTTTGAAGAGCTGATTATGCATATTTTTGAAGAGCAAAGTTACGCTGCTGGAATGAATCCAGAATCCGGCTAAGGGAAAGCTTAGCAAATTTATTCCATTCTTCGGGCCTGCAACTATGGTTCCCTAGGTGGTGGATTGAGAGTGTGCTTCATCCAGAAGTACATATTGAGCATTATTGTGGAGTTTTGGTGAGATATTTCCAGTTTTTATGTTGCTGGTTTATCATGGCTGAAAGTGATTTTTGTATACAGCTTTTAGTATGAATTTTATTTGCTTCTGGGTATTGAAGATATGCATTCCTAGCACATGGGCGCCCCTTCCCATAGAAGATCAGAATTTATTTCAAAGTATTTATTTTTATTCTTGCAAAATCGCCCTTGCTAAGGGCCATACCATGTTGGGAGCATTGAGAATTGTGCAAGTAAATTAATGGTTGCTTTTTGAAGCTGTTTCATCATCATGACATGGGCGCCTATCCTCTAGAGGTTCATTGCAATTGATTTCACTCAATTTGGAGGTAAATTGATAAAGTTATGTGCATTTCATTGATGTACAGTTTGCTGGTCTGATTTTCTGTATTCTCTATTTCTGATCAGACTTGTTAGTTTTTGATATAATGCTGGTTTGAGCTTCATTTCTATATCATTATTGTATTGTAAGAGTTAGAGGAAGTGTTACTCTAACCATTGATTGATTTGGAAGCATATCTTTCTTATTTGCAGCTGTTTAATTCATTGTAAAGCTGATTAGTAGTACTAACAGCTATTTATTTTATTTGCTGCAATTAGTTTAAATTTCATACTCCCACGATTGAGTGGTTGAGTTTAAATAATCATCTTTCTTAATTGTAAGTTTCCCCCACTAAATAAGTGGTTGTGTGGAATTCCCCCCGTTAATAAGTGGAAGTGAGGATTTAAATGGCTGGCTTGCCTTTAATAATGTAATAATCTCACCGAATAAGTGGAGTATCCCCACGTTTGTGGATACTGCATCAGCAGATGAATTGTAATTTCGTTTAGTTTACTCCTAATGATCCTCTGACCATATGCTATCACCTCGCCCACATTGGGATCTTGGTGAACATTCTTGGTTAGAGTTACTTCCATGCTGATTTGCTTTTGGAGCTAACGCTAATCAGTTTTATACTTGCTGGTTTGTGTGTTAAATTTTGAGAGAAAAATTAAGGGGAATATTTCACTCTAGGGCACCAGTTTCAGTTGTGAAGCCATCAATCCTAGCTGGAGATTGTGGAGATCATTTCAGATTTCCTACGGGAGCTTAATTGGCAAATTTAATGGTCTTTGTAAAGACCAAATTTGAGAGCAAGATTCAGATTTTTGATGGAGGATTATATTAAGCAAGAGGATATAGCGATTCATTTCTTTTGAAGCTGATTGTAGTCTTGGAGCAAGTCGTGGATTACATAATCCTTAGGCTCTGGTACTAAATTCGAGATTCCTATCAGTCATTCATCTCAGAATCGTGACATTTTGGGAGAAGATCATCAACTTGCAATGTCCCCATTTTGAAGGTAGAGTAATTTAATTAAGTTGACCAAAATAATGATATTCAATGAGGATGACTAATTGATTATTTTAATTAAATTAAAAGTGGTATTAAATTAATTATTTATAAGGTTATCAAATAAATCAATAATATAAGGTGACCTTATATTTAATTAATTTAATAAAGTGACTTAAATAAAATATTATATCATAAAGTCACTAAAATAATATTCTAGAAGCTTCTTGAAGGATTGGAGAAAAAGAATAAATAGAGGGGTTGGCTAAGCTTCTAATCATCTAGTTGTTGAATATTGCTTTGATTGATTTCATTGGGGAAGCCTATGGTTTCTGTAGTTTCTACATTCGATCATTGAGACCGAAAGCTCTCTTTGATTGGCATAACTGAGGTGGTGAAAGATCCTTCGAAGGGTTGCAGCTGAGAGAAAGATACTCCAGTCTTTCTGTTGTGCTTAATTGCAAATTTAGTGGTCTTTGGCCAAATTTGGAGAAGTACGATTAAAGAATTCAAAGGGAGATTTTATTTTATCTTCAAGGAGGGTCAATTTTGAGCATCACATTCTCAAATTTTGCTCATAACAGGAAATTGATTCAGGGAAGTTTATTATCAGCATTTGTGGAGATTTATAGTCCTTGTGAAGGGACAATTTTTCAATTAGAGGGTGATCTTTCATGCTAAGAGTTGGTTCAATTTTTTTGCTGCAAAATTTGTGGCTATTTGGAGCTGTGCGGACTTGACAACATGTTGCGATTTTGAGAGAAGAATACATTAGAATTAGTTTGTGGTGCCCTTTTGCATCATTGACAGCCCTTCTATCTTGGCGTCACTTTGCTGTTACAAGAACCAATCTCCAAGTGATACGAACTGGATTTATCATTTCAAGAGTTCCAAATTAGTGGCAGCGAATCGAGGTTCTCATTTGTATTTATTTTGCATTGTAAGACAATCAGTAAGATAGAGGTTAGTAGCTGTCATAAACAACATTTTTTAGCATTGTAACTTGCAGTCAATAGTTTGGATGTAATCACTGTCCTATGACAGAAATATTTCATTGTAAAATTAGTCATTTTAGACAAGGCGTCACAAGGAGATTATGTCTAAATTTGCATTATTTGCACTTTGTTCCTAGAATGTAATTAGCTTCATTTCCTTTTCAATATGATATTGGAGACATAAGGGATTTGACAACCAATTGATTGACAAAATGTCATACTGCTGTAGGTGATCATTTTTCATGCTTAGATCATAAATATGCATTGAAAAATACCAAAATAATTGCACATTCATTCTAGGACATTGTTTAGACAATTTATGTTGATGTTATTGCAGCTTTGGGCTTTATACTTCCTTATTATTTGTGATTATTTAATGTGAAGAGGCGCTCCACATGCCAACATTGTAATTGTTATCTTGGTCGACCTTCCTTGTAACTTGCATTTTATTAATTGTAATTATATTTTTAAGATGGCCGACCTTGCATGAAGAGGTGCGACCTCTCTCTCCCAAATTGTATAAATACAAGTTTGTTCCATTCATTTGATCAAGCAAGTTCGAAGTCTCTTCTCTTCTCTCAAGTGCGAATTACCAAGAGAAAATTGCGAATTCATCAGCTACAAGGTTGTAAGGTCATTAAGAGCAGATTTGAGTTGCAAGGAAGTGCAGATTATTTGTCTATCATTGCATCTTGTGAAGGTGCTGATTATTGGCCTTGAGATTGGCCTCATTGTAAAGAGACTTGTTGCCATTATTTTTATATAATACAGAGATCTTTGTTGATGGGTTTTTCTCCCTCAAGAGGAGGGTTTTCCCAGGGTATATGCTGTGTCTTGTGTCTGATTTTTTTAATTAAATTTCTATGCATTAAATCTGATCATAAAAACATGGTATCAGAGCGGGTTAAGGAAAGTTTTGATCAGATCTGACTAAGCATGAGCTTGGAATTGGAAATTTCATTGGAGGATCTTATATTGAAGGAGCATTGTAATGTCCCCTTCTTAGGAAGTACAGTTATGTCTGAGGTTAGCCTATCATTCAGATCCTCGGAGGCTGGCAAATGTGTTTAGAGGATCACTTTAGGCAGTTATCCAGCGTTGGGAACATCACTCCTGTAGTTGATTCAGGTTTGGGCCTTAGCAGACACTTTCAGAGTGATTTATAGATACTTACTATTTATAGTAAGTCAGGTAGGCGGGAGCTGCTATTTTTGGCAGGGCACTTGGTTCAGCTGGTCAGCTCAGTTTCGACCCAGTTTGACGGTTTGCTGAGTAGATGAAGAATAATGGAGCATTTAATAATAATTAAATGATTATTATTTTGACTTTATATTATAAAGTCACTTTAATGATATATTAAAGTATTAATTATTAATGGCATATTATAAAGTATTTAATACTTTATAATAAAGAAGAATTATTATCATGAGTATTTTATTATTCATTAAAAGGGACGCCATTATTTAATTATATTGCCTAAGTCAAAGAAGAGGCAAATTTATATTATTAAATGCATTTTAATTGATTTTTGAGAAGGGGTCGAATTCTTGAGAAGGTTATATTCTCTACCAAAGGCAAATCGAACTCATATGTTGATTATTCTAATTTGTCATTATTTCTCTCTGAGAGCATCGGGGTTTGAGAAACAAGGGTTTCTGCAGATCAATAGGTTTTGAAGAACATTCCCTCTTCAGAATCAGGCATATTGAGACTGTGCAATACCAGTTGAAGATTGTCAACAGGGTAACTTCATTCAGAGGTTGCATTTGGGCTTACTGAGGTGGATTCAGAAAGGATTTAACAGAGATCATTTATGTAAGCAATAAGTTGATTTATTTATTCTTTATTCTGTGATCTGGCACATTCTTCAAGGGGCCGTACTTTATTTAATGCTGCTGCTAGGCCGTACTGTACTTGCTGAGAGGCGTGTGAAGTGAATAAGGAAAACGCCTTGGCTCTTGGGTTCCTTCATCTTCCAGATTGGACGCCTTGCTTGGTTGAGGTGATTGGCGCGATTTTGGACTAGGATACTGGAGTATGCTTATTATCCAGATGACTTACAGTTGTGTGCCTTGCTGCAACTTATAATCAGGTTTTTAATAAAGTTTGCAGTTGATTTCTGCATTGCATGTATTGCCTTTTATACTGTAATAGTCCGATTCAATGAATGAAGGCTTTCTCTTTACAAAATCAAAGAATTATTATTGATTCTAGTTTACTACGAATTTATTTGTATTTATTTCAAAATCGCACTTCCTTTCATTTATTCAAAAAGCCCTAAAAAAAAATCAAAAATTGCAAAAACAAACAAAAACGCATTTACAGTCAGAGGTTTTGGGTTGAGAGACACCTGGTCTCTTACAAGCGTATTGGGCCTGGTTCTTTCAGTACAATGCAATCATGCTAATTGGCGTGGGTCGGATGTTGCTGTGAAGATCCTCATAGTTCAAGATTTGTATGAAGAGCGACCTAAGGAGTTCCTGAGAGAGGTCTGGCTACTTTGAGTTGTTTCGCTCAGTGATCAAGACGTTAACATATTTGTGGCTGCGAAGTCTGTCCAAGCAATTTGGGGATCTTGTTAATGCGTTACTATGCTCTTTGACGGGACTACTCTTAGCTGGCATATTCCCTCGGCTTGTATTACGCACAAGGAAGCTCCCTCATTCAAGACTCGGGTGACTACTGGCATGAATTTCTGTTCTTCTCTTGTGATTGCATCAAAATGTTGATATCTCTAAGATTTGCACACTTATCCAGGTGCTATATTTTTCATTACAGCTGTGCATTCTTCTGAGGTTGTCTATCTATAAGTTGTGTATTGCTGTATTTGATTTAAATATGAGATTACTGCTTGTCATTTGGGTGTGGAATCTGTATTATTCCATTGTATAAAGGAATATCTCAGAAGTTACCCTGTGAGGGTGAAAACCATTGTAGGTTCGGGATAGAAAAATTGTTGTAGAAGCTTTCAATTATAAATATCATAATCTAAAAGGCATCACTGTAAGGACATTTGTTAGAAAGAGATAAACTTGTGGTGATTGCTTGCATAAAATTCCATCGGAAATCAAATTCTAAAAGGCTAAAGGAGTGGACCTTGTTGGAATGAGCCAACTTCTTGTGTAAGGAGTCGGTTTGTACTATGTGGTTCGATGTCATGAGGCCTTCAGCTGCATAATCTTTAGAATCACTGCAGATTGAAGTTAATGGAGTTCGAGATAGATAAGTGCAGACCCGAAAAGTATTCTGGAGTTCGAGATAGATAAGTGCAGACCCGAAAAGTATTCTGATTTCAATGAGATAAGTATTCAGCTGCATAATCTTTAGAATCACTGCAGATTGAAGTTAATGGAGTTTGGGATAGATAAGTGCAGACCCGAAAAGTATTCTGATTTCAATGAGATAAGTATTCTTTTGTTTATACTTTTGAAATCTAGGGTAAAAATTTCAGTTTGCTAAGTTGTGCAAATCTGACTTTGGTTATTTGAATCATGTGTGTTTAGTTAAAAAAGTCATGGTTTCTCTTGAATAGTGATCTCTGGGATAAGATCCTTTGGAGATCCCCCCCTCGCCCCCTTTTTTATTCATTGTGAGATGTTCATGCTTGTTGTGAAATATTTCTAAGTGTGACTCAGAGATTTCGATGGTGATTAGTTGGTCACATTGATATCATTCTCTAATGCATGGATTGTGTTAGAGCCTTGACTCTTGGAGAGGGTTGGTTCTACATACTAACTGCATTATGCATTCAAGAAATATGTAGTTGTGCAGATTGTCTTTTGTTGTGCTGAGTTTAGCACTCTTGAGAGGAGTAAAAGATGGAAGAAAGAGTTATATTTGAATTCAATTAAAGATAAGTTCTTTATCCCTTCATTCTATTTGCTCATAATTCACTTATAGGTTGATTTCTTTATTCATTGTTCATAAATGCTTATGTGTTCATGCTATAACTTGAGATAGTAAACCTTGTATGAGTCTAGCCTTGATATTTCTTTGGATAATTATAAATTGTTAGTAATCTCTCTCTAAAACGTTTCTAGGATGGATCGAGGAGCATGAGCCACATCTTTCACCTCCTAGTTCGCCATGTTCACCACATTCGCATCCTATTGATATAGACTCAGAGACGGAGACACCAGTTTGAGGAGCATCAGAGACAGTTGACCCACCACAAGTTGATACATCAGCAGCAGTCTCTCCTCGAGTTGACGATATTGTTCATTCTTGTTGGCTCGATAGATCTTTGGGAAGACAAAGGCAAGAGCCTTCATATCACCTTGATTTATCTGAGTTTGGCGACCCTTATCAGGGAAGGTCGAACAAGAAAATCAAGATGCAGGTGCACATTGAGAAGACTCTAGAATTAGAGATTTTCATATAGGTTGCTACGCGACCAGAGGGTAAGAGCCTGGACGAGGTTGAAGTTGGTGATTTCACCTTCGTCAAAGTGAATCTTGGCAGTGTTGTGACCTTTTCACACATCACCCCATTCAAAATGGGGACCCCCTAATTTTTGCTCCATTCCTCGTTTTTTGGCTTTGGTTTTGTCTCTCTCTCTCTCTCTCTCTCTGTGTTTCTCTTTTCTGCTGTCCGCCTTTCCAGGGATGTGCCTGTCTATGAGCTTAAACGTGAAATTTTGGCTAAGTTTATAGAATTAGGGTTTTGAGTTTTCTGGTTAATTTAAAGTCAAATGGAGTAAATAAGTTGGAATCTGAGCTTCAAGTTGTAGTTAGTATGCTTCCGGTAGGCTCCCTCTGAATTTTCACTGAATTCTGCCAATTTTCTATTTTTAGTAAGTGTCAATTTGGGGTTTGTTTTCTCGAGATTTTCATGTTCTGACAACCGCACTACATTCTGAGCACTTTGAACTCATCACTAGCAAAATTTGAGCAGAAACGAACAACTTGCTATTTTTAGCAGTCTTGCCTTCGAGGTCCATTTTTAGGGTTTGCATGTTGAATTTTCAAATGCATGTCTGAGGTTTCTTTGTGGGTTTTTCGAGACCATCGCAGTGATGTAACATGCAAAATGAAACGATGACTTTCAATATTCAGCCTTTAGAGGCTATTTTTAGGGTTTGCATGTTGAAGTTTCCAACGCATGTCAACATAATCTTTCTAGGTATTCCGAGAGCTTCGCAACAAGGTAACATGCAAGCGGAACTGGTCACTTTTCGGGAACTTACTATTTTTAGCCAATGATTGCATGTTGATGATTTTTCTAGGTTTTTTTGGGTTTTTCAAGATCTCTCGGGTAGTTTGACATGCAAAATCATTTGGCAGCTGGTTGATCACTTTTTCAGCCACTTACTATTTTTAGCAAGTACACTCCGATAGCTGCCCAACACTTCAGAACCACAAACACAGTGACATGCAACAAAAACGGAGTTGAATGGAGCTCATTCGAGGCACATGCAAGATGAATTAGGGTTTCGAGCTGCGAAACTCAAAATGAGGGGTCAGACGCCAGAATTTCCAAAAACTGAAGTATCCCATCACGATCAGCATCTTCCAAAGAGTCCGCTGGTAAAATTTGAAGGGAGCACTTACTATTTATAGTAAGGCATTCCTGAAATAGGCTATAAATAGAAAGTCAGCATCAGGCGCCAATGTGAACAGATAAGTCAAGTGATGAGGGGCACGACATTCAAATTTCAATTCAAACGGAGTTGTGGAAGTCTCGAAATCAGGCAACTGCTATAAATAGTAAGCCACTCCCAGAAACATGCCAAAAATAGCAGGTCAGCACGAGACACCAGTATGAATAGGTCAAACAGGTCATGAAGACCCCATGGTGCGAATTTCAAGCTCCCCTAGTCAAATGCGCCCCACTTGAAGAATGGGCTGAAAAAAATATTCTAAGTCTTTGAAATTTGAAGGTTGCCACCCTCAAATGCGCCCAGGGTCAAAGAGGGAGCTTGGAAATTGACTAAGACATTTAAACTTGAATCTCCCTACCTTGAATGCGCCCTTGGAAGAAGATGGAGTTTGGTTTTTCTTCTAAGTATGGTAAACTCAAAGCTCTTACCCTCATTTGCGCCTTGAGAAGGAGAGAAGACTTGAAAATATTCTAAGTTTTGTAAGTTGAAAGCTTGACCCTCTATTTGCGCCCAAGCAAGGAATGAAGGCAAGAAAAGTTTCTAAGTGTCTACAACTCAAAGGAGACCCCTCCAAATGCGCCCTTGAGGGAGAAGATGATAGGAAAATTTTCTAAGTACTTGAAATTTGAAGTTCAAGGGGTCATTTGCGCCCAAGGAAGAAGAAGGGGGCTGAAAGTTTCTAAGTATGAATAACTTGGAGTAGCTACTCCTAAATGCACCTTCACTTGGAGTTTGAGCTTGAAAAGTTTCTAAGTATTTTGAATTTGAAGCTCAAGGTCTAAAATGCGCCCTAAGCTGGAGGAGTGAGTTTTAAAAATATCTAAGTGTGGAAAACTAAAGGCTTGACTCCCAAAGTGTGCTTAAATGGTGAGAAGACTTTAAAATTTTTTCTATGTAATTGAAACTTGAAGCATAGAGGGTCAAATGTGCCCTAGCTCTGAGGTGACTCCAACCAAGTCTCTAAGTGATAAAAAATGAAAGTATAACCTCCTAAATGCGCCCTTAGCAAGGAGGAAGCTACAATTTTTTTTTCTAAGTGCTCAAACTAGAACCATGACCCCTCAAATGCGCCCACCAAGTTGAAGAAGATAAGTTAAAACTTTCTAAGTGTTGGCAACTGGAAGTACAGACCCTCAAATGCGCCCTAGTAGAGGAGGTTGAGTTGAAGATTTTTCTAAGTAGGGAGGAATGGAAGCTGAGGAGGTAAAATGCGCCCAAGGAAGAAATGATTAAGTGGAAAAGTTTTTAAGTATGGAAAGTGGAAGTGTGTAGAAACCCCTGGTCTCACTGTTCCGGAAACTGAATTGTTTTTGGTTTGTTTTTGATTTTCTTTGTGTTTTTGCTTGCAAATATAAAATGCGATTTTGAAAGAAAATTGCTTGTAAAAATTAAATAAAATAAGACAAATCTAAAAATGATGGAAACTACTTGATCTATAGACGCCAAAATATTTATTGATCTTCTAGGCTTATTACATATGAGATCTGATAACATGCAAACTAAAAAGCAAAGACTTTTATGTGAAAAAGCCTGATCATTGCAGCAATCTGAGATGCCCATGAAATGGTACGGCCATCATATAAATCAGCTTCTCCTTCCGTTTGATGTTTGCAAAAGAATCCAGAAGAATATGCGCCCCTGTTGAGAAGACAGATTGCCAAAAGGAAAGGCGTTTGACCTTGTATGAAAAGTACGGCCTGTACTTGCAGGTACGACCCAGCAGCAAAAAGGTACGGATCTGTAACAGCAATTAAGAAATCTGTACGGCCTTGGTAAAGATGCCAGATGTGAAGCAAAGATAGGCGCCCCAGAATATCTCCCTGTCTGATGACTTCCGGATTCAAACCCTGAAGATATAATCTCTGAATAAGTTCTGTGATAACCTCTGAATGAAGCTACCTCTTTGATAAGCAATAAATCAGTTGATATTTCACAGCCTCTAAACTGCAACACTGAAGATGGCTCGTTCTCCAATGCCAAAAAGACAACTGAAACCCTTGGCTCCGTTCTCTGGAAGAATATTTGATCAAAAGTTGATTTCATAACATAATGAGCTCTTTTCCCAATGAAAACCTTATATCCTTCAAGAAGTCGACTTTTCTCAAAAAGCAATCATTTAAATAAAGTTCGAGCTTTTCTTTTAATTTTTCCAAAGTCTCGAACGCACTTTTAATTATAAAATATAATTGAAAAGTGGCCCCTCTTTATGTTGGTCGACCCCTTTAAAAAATCACTTAAGTTATAATATTGAATAATATTATAACTTTATAATATAAGCTTCAAAATAATTAATATTTAATTTGACAGATAAATATTAATATCTGCCTCAAAATAAGTCCGATTAACGAACCGTCTGAAGCTGGAGAATAAGTGATTGAATTTGCACATGACCAGACCATACTGCTAAAAATAGCAGGGGTGCTCTGCTGAGTGTCTTAACTTACTAAAAATAGCAAGTGAAGCAAATGATGTCCGAACGACCCTGAACGAAAGCCAAACTGGTAGATTCAAACAACCGAAGCCAAGCCAAGCTCCAACAAGACCCTCTATCCATCCTATCAGCCTACGAGGGTCACATGATAGGCTAATCTTAAGCTTTGAGAGATGTCAACTGGAAGGGGACATTACAGGTGCTACCTAGCAAATGCGCCCTAAGGAACAAGATGCATGAAAATTATTCTAATAGTTTGCTAATGGCAGGGGAAAAACTCAAATGCGCCCAAGCTGGTGATGACATGTTAAAATTTTTTCTAAGTATCAAAATTTCACCTCTAGAGAAATAGGCCTAAGTCTAACGGAGATGTGAAATTTGTCAGAGGCATGAATAAAATTGGCTGTGGATATGTCAAGAATACTCCGGCTTCATGAGATTGAAGAAGATTTTGAAGGCAAAGCAAAGAAAATTCATCCGGATGTGAAGAATGGATAAATTTGATGGAGAAATATTTTTCTAAGGTTCAAAATTCAAAAAATTAAATGTACCCCTTTGTTCGGAGACACTTGAATTCGATGCTTTTTGAAGGAAATTTTCTTCTGGGTATTGGACGTCTGCGATGGGGAATGGATTTTAAAGTCTTCCACACTTCGCCAAGGCCTTCGAGATGGAGATTTTTGATGGGCACTTAAACAATGGATTTTCTAAGGGGAAAATTTTAAAAATTTCTAAGGCAAGGAATAAATGATGTTTTGAAGATAAAATGCCTTAAGTGATGAATTTGAAATTGAATGACTAGATGATTTTTGATCAAGTTCCTGATGAAAGCATTTTTTCTCGAGCCGGAGTTGGATGAAATGTCGGAGTGAACGCCTCAGCCGGTGAAATGAAAACGGAAGCTCAAGTCTCCAAATGTGCTCTAAGGGGGATGGATGATAATGCGGAAATATTCTAAGGCAAGAGGAATTTAAAGGCAAAAGTTGTGCTGGAGGAAAATGATGAACCCTATCAGATGATGAGATCACTCAAACCTCAAAGTTAAAGCATGAAAATCAGCTAAGTAAAGTGAATTTATATTATGAAGTGTTTTGATGCCCTTCTCTTTGCTTGTTTTGCAGGAGGAACGTCGAGACCAAACGGTGATGACTTGGGGAGATGAAGCGAATACTTGGAGAAAATGGAAGTGTTGAGACTTAGTATGTGCCCAGCTCAAGTGACAAAGAAGAAATGTTTTCAAAGCTCAGGATGGAGGAAAGAAGGTCGTCCTCAAGCACTTTGGAGTGAAAAAAATAAACGACAAATCATCATCAAGAGAAGGAGGTTGCCACCTTGAAGTTAGATCAAGAACGTGCCTGCCGTACTAGTCCAAAAAGTTGAAGCAATGTGAACGCGTCTGTGAACAGGAATCTTCTAGAAGATGGTGGACATTAATTGGTCATTTATTACCCCACTCCTCTTGGTGGCGGTTTTTAGGGTGAATCTTGTTTAGGGTTGAGGTGGCTCGACCTAAGCCATCCAACCAATTGTAATCTGAGCCATCCGTTGGACTTGGCCAGCTATATAAAGGGGCATCCCCCCTCATTTGTACTAGTTAGACAGTGGAGCTTAAAGATCAGTTAGAGAGTAGAGTAGAGACACTTTAGTTGTAATATCTTAGCATAGCGTAGTTTGAAGGAGGAGGAAAGTTTTCCTTTGAAAACTTTGTAAGAGATTGTTGCGAAAAACTATTGTAATAAAAGATCTTTCATTGAATGGTGAATTCATCTTTGTTACGAGTAGCTAGCAAGATTTCTTCATCCCTTCGACTTCAAGTAGCGTAAAGTAGAGTAGTTTTCATTTTCATGCAAGTAGATGGCTGGACTTTGGGTTGTCGAGGCGCTTCTTTTGTCCATACACTTCAAAAGGCAACGGTTGCGTTGGTGGAAAACTTTGGAAGCTTTGGCAGGTTTAGGTTTAAAATAGGTGGTCATACCGTGGCGACGCGAAAACCTCTTCCTTGAAGGAATTGCGACTTTGTGTAAGTTGTCCAACATGAGGTGGGCGAGTCTAGTTGAAGTCTGTTGAGATTGATCCCACGTCCCATCCTTAGATAGAACATAAACTTCTTAGGCCCTACACTCATTTTAAATTCAGTTCATTTCTGGTTAGCGTTAGGAAATTCGCACTTACTTGCCAAATCATCCAAATCACACGAAAGCCCTTAATCCGCTGTCTGCTATCAACTGCTGAACAATTGTGTAAGTCCCCTTGAAATACTAGCAAAACACATCGAGCCAACTGAGGGTATTCTATTGCATTATCGGAACCTTGGAGTTGAATGCATGATCTATCTCGCAATCTTAGCATGCAGGAAACTTTGTTCAAGAGAGGATAGAGTATCCGTTGGGAAACTTTATTCTGTGTTGGTGCGGTCACGAAAATCACATCAACAGAATTGGCGCTAGAAGGAGGGCTACTAACAGCTACGACATACAGTTGTATTGAAGAAGAAAGGGTTTGAAGTACAAAAAGTTCTATTGGAGAAAATTATCATGAGCCAAGATGGTGTTCTCTCAGGATTGAACAATCCCGCGTGCTGCCAATAGAAACAACTACATCCTGGATCGTATCAGTTCATTTTCGCTAGAGAAGCTGAAGAGAATCTTGAGGTCTACGCCCAGTTCATTTAAAGATTTTGTGGAGTTAGAGCTACCTATGAGATCAAGGAAGAAGAAAGAAAGTCATTCAAGCAAGGAAGTCCAATCAAGCTAAGCAGTTTCATCAAACGAAGAAGTTCAATCAAGTGAAGGAGAAACAAGTGGAAAAGAAATTTCAAGTTTGTTCAGGATTGCACCAAGTATTTCAAGGTTTGCTCAACCAAGACAAGTACAAACACCAGTGTTTATTCAGCAGCAGCAACTCGTACAACAACAACCAGTTCAAGCTACTATACCTCAACAACAGCCAACCCAAGTTACTGTGTATCAGCAGCGACAACTAGTTCAAGCAATGGCTCAACCAGGAGGTCAACCAACTCTAAATGGTGCTACATGGTTGGTTACCAACCCATCTCCGCTAGAGTTTCCTGATTACCATGATATGCTGAAGAATCCTGAAATTTTTTGTAGCAAGTTCATTGTCAATGATGTTAACCGCACGGCTGAGGACCATATCAAGATGTTTGAAAATCACCTACGCAATAGGAAGATTGGGTATGCAGACGTGGCTTGCTGCCTATTTCCACATTCTTTCAGAGAAGAAGCACACTTTTGGTTCATACACTTGCCAATTGGGTCTATAAGAACATGGGAGCAAATGAAGGAGGCCTTCATCGGAAAGTTTGGTATACTAGTCACCCTTGTAGAGCTTTATCGTCAATTTGCAAAAGTGAGAAGACAGGACCAAGAGCCCATCCATGCATTCAACAATAGGTTCGAAGAGGCCCTCACAAGGTTACACGCTCCTTATGTTGTTGCTGATGCTCGAGAAAGCTACTATTCGACACTTGATCCTTTGACTGCGATGTTTGTGAAATCTCACCCCACTCTGGCGATCATGAATCAAGCTTACGCTAAAGCTATTGAAGTAAGTCAAGGTTTAGGACATAATATAACTGGACCCTCACTATATACTAGCCTAGTCACAGTAAACAAGCAAGTGCCAACGCTTGGCTCAACATGGAATCAACAAGTTTCGGCGTTAAATGCAATTCCACAACTAGCTTATCAAGTGCAAGCACCATCAAGTCAGTTAGTTCTCCATCGTGGGATGCCTTTGTCCCAGACGCAAGTTACGCAGCCTATTTATCTCTAGAACACAGTGCCGCCAGTGAAAACTCAAGAGAAAGATGAAATAAAAGATTTAATAGAACAAGTGAAGAGGCTGTCAAATGAGGTGACTTACCTCAAAAGTCAAATAATCAAACACACACTATGCAACGAAATTATCAGGCACAACAAGGTGCTAACCGAGGATATCAAAATAATCCTCCAAGTCATTAGGATAACCATCAAGGATACAGTCATGAAAATAGTCATGGGTATAGGAATAACAACCAAGGATTTCAGAAGAGGTTCTAGAATATAGGGCCCAACAACGGAGGTGTCCCGTCACCATTGGACAATCCGCCACCTCTTGAAAACCGTCTTGTAGATAGAGTTTATATGGCCGAAATTACCTCATCAGGATGGTGTAGGTTACATAACACGAACCAACACTCTGAGCTTCAGTGTCACGAATTCCAAGTTGTGTCTGGTATTCTCAAGAGTGAAGCACGGAATGCAGAGGCCACAGAGAACCCTCCAATTACAGGATATGAATTAGTCCTAGCGCCTAGATATGATCAGGCATTGATAATAGAAGATTGCAATTTCCCGCTTGAGTTTCAGAGTTACACACCCCACCAGTTAATCACCAATTTCCATCAGCTTCAGCAAACGGTCCCGTGGGGATGCCAGAGTTTCAAATACCATCAAAAGTTCACGCCACGTATGCATCACCAGAAGAGCCTCTTCATAGAGATGGTTATGTTTTTCTGCCTCTCAACAACAGCATCTTGGTAGAAGGAAGAAGGGAGGTACAAGCTTTTCAGACTAGTAGAGGTGAAGCTCCTAAAGTATATCAGAGGAATTACCACCAACAACGTGAACCTTTGACATCATTGGTACCTCCAAATAATTTCACAACTTCGCCACATCCCAACGCAAGCAATAATCCAAGTTTACCAAGAGATTCTCCAGAGTACAGGCAGCAGAATGCAACGCAAGGCGGAGGTGGACAACAAGCTATTTAGCAGCTAGTTCATCAAGTTGGTCAAAGGCAAAAGGAGAGTCTTCCTAGAGAAGATGTGAAAAGTCTTAGCTCTTATGTACTAGAAGAGTTCAAAAGGATGAAAGTTAGTCTCCCCCTACATGAGCTAATGAAGATTTCAGAAGTAAGGGATACAATTATGGGAAGTTTGTATGAAACGCTCGTTGTGAGGAGTACGTCCCAAGAAGCAACCAGTGTACCAAGAAATCCTCCTGTTGTCACAGTCTCGTCCAGCGCAGGACACGAATATGGTAGAAGAGATGCCTTACGCGCCATTTAACACTTGGGAGGCTCCGCAACAGCCTCAAAACTTCGTAGGTATGGTACAAGGTTCTTCAAACGCTCCTGAAAAGTCGAGGATTGAAGATAAAAGGAGAGTTCGGTTCAATATTCCTGGGGAGCAGAAGCAAAAACAAGAGCAAATGCAGAATTTGAAAGATGTTGCTCAAGATAACCAAGTTCAATTGGATAGAGAAGATGAAAGTAAGAACGCTTCAGTAGATGGAAGGAAAAAGCCATTCATTTTTAATCAGGGGAAGGATGAGCCAACCCCCTGTTGGTGTACGTTTTATCATCCACCGAACACACAAAATAAAATGTCCAAAGACACTCTATCCTCTCTTGAAAAACCACCGCGTATGCTAAGATTGTGAGAAGATCATATGGCGATTCCAAGGTTTCTTTTGACGGGTCTTGACGTGTGGATAAGCTCAATGGCCATTGTGATTTGCTGGTAATAAACAAGGGGACTTACGTTAAAGAACTTTTCACAAGTTTTGGACTTAGGCGGATTTATCATTAAAGGCTTTCTTCACTTAGGACTTCAATTTGGATCTCAAAAAAATAGCAAAAAGATAAGGGTTTAGGAGAATCTATTCTACGCCTAGGAATTTGAGAGACAACAAAGATTTGGTGAAGGGGATAAACCACACTTTGTTTCGCCTCCTGCTAGACAACATACGCAAAGTGGGTGCAATCTTCAAGG
>VDFB02168858.1:0-14570 GCA_007258455.2 Sequoia sempervirens
TAATAGGACCTGTACAGGAAGGGCACCATTAGCAGAAAAATCCTAAATCGCAACCTAGATGTAGCACAAGGGGAGGAAGTGTTTACAAAAGCATTTCTCATGGCCGTCATGTGTACCATAAGGCACTTGTTGAAACAAAGGATAATGCATCCTCTTCTCATACTGAAATTGTTTTGCAATATGCAGATTATAGATTGGGGTAAAAACAAACTCTTGATTATTTTTCTCCTTGTATTGTGTAGAAAAAGAGAGAACCCAAATAGCCATCCAGGTCAGGCAGCAGGCCATGCATGAAACCATTGTTCTTATGACTGTTCATTCCCCTCCTCGATGAGAGATTACAAGTTTTTTCTTAAAATATTATGGCTATTGAAAACATTTTTATCTTTCTCCTTTCCCCTGCAATGATTACCTTTTGTGTGCATTTATGCAACCAACCATTTTAGCGTATTAATATGATATTTTTCCAATATTATGTAATATATTTATACAATAAAAAGATATGAAACCCTTCACTTGATTATTAGAAATTTAGATACAAGAGCACGTGGCAATTTCCTATATATTTTGACATTCTAGAAAACAAAGCAACACAAAATGCTGGGAAAACCATGAAGGTGGAGTGGCACATACCTTTCATCATTATCTTCCCAAAGATAGGCATCATTCTGCAAAGGTATAAGAGACTAGTTATCTATGTATATTTCAAAAAGATGAACAATTTTAATGCAAACTCAAGAATACAGATTTTAATGTAAACTTGAGACTTAATATGCTTCATTGAATAACGAAAGCAAGAACCATTCATAGGATCTACAAAACACCAAAAACCAACATATATAAATGGAACAGCAAGTTAGCATAGATATATCCAAATAGTGCCTAGCAGACATTTTCTGTGGAATGCCAAATAATTTGTATCACATTACAAAATCAAATCAAGGTCTTCACAAGTAAAGCATAGAGTTTCACAGCTGCAAAAGGATGAAAAGTGTTTGGCTGGCAAGTCATCTAGATATAAACATATAAAGAACAGTGTATTATCTTTGTAGGAGGCAGTTACAGCTAAAGCTAATCGAATAATGTTTTTCATTGGTTAGATAATGAGATGTTCACTGGAATCCAGCTGAGTACATGAGGAACAACAGAGATTATTTGAACTTTGAATACCAAAAGAGATCTATATGGAACCATGCAACAAAATTGAAATCTAAAACAAAGAACTATCTGTAGGAGCAATTAATATAATGCTACCCACAGTGCAAACTTCAAAGGAACAAAAACAGAAAGGAACGAAACCCCTTAAATAACTTGATATGTTTATTTTGTTTATGCCATAAATACGCACTTGTCAAATTGTATACATGATCCTTTATAGGTGAACTCCTTATTAGGTATATATTCTGAACTTATAAAATGAGAAACAACAGGTAGAGTTCCAAGCTTAGTCACAGCATTTACTGAATTTGTCGTTTAGGCAGCGTTTTGATCGATTGAGTTGGGTGAAGTCCCATGCTACTAAAGTGCAATCGGCTCCACAATTTCTTTATAATATTAACCAATGGCTTTGCAATTCATAGGAAATGTTGTAATGTGCCTTCTCAAATTATGATCTTCTCAAATGCTTCGTTGGCCTATTCCGGAGACCCGTAGGCTACTCGGAAAGTAAAATTAGGGTTTCTTGTTTTGAAGGATGCTCTTGCTTGAGGTTGGTTGATTCAATGGCGGATTCTTTCTGGGTTTTCAGAGAGCTTCGCAGTGATATGTTCTTCTTGGCATTCTAAGCATCTTCAGGAATTTACTATTTTTAGTAAATTCTATTTCTGGCAGTGTTCCTGTTGGTTTCGGCATGGTTGACTTTCTACTTCAGACTGATAAGTCGGCTTGCTCATTTATGGCTTCGGGGCACAATTGGAGAGATAAGTCGAGCTATTTAATTAAAGTCATGTTTTAATGTTATATTTTAACGTTGACCCCCTTGGCCTAGCTTCTTCACTTTAAGTCTTTTTAAAAGATGTTCTTTAAGGGTGACGCTTCATTAAAGGAAATTAATTATATCTTTTATTGCGAAGTTTAATCCAAGCTTTAAGTGGGCGCCAATTTCAAGGAAGAATTAAAGTGATATTAAAAGACAAAGTTTTGCTTGGAAAAGTGGGACGCCACCTGTGGAAGAATTAGGGTTTGACTCAAAAAGGAAGATTAGGGTTTCGAGAAGAGTCAACCGAAAATTATAAAAGGAAGCCTTGGGTTCTCATTCAGATTATCTTTTGTCTACAGGAATGTTATGCTGCCGGTTTGGCTCTGGGATTGCTTCGAGGAATGTAAGCCTCCTAGTTAGGCATTGCTTCTTGCTTGAAAGATAGCGACTAGTGGTGAGATAGTGATAGATTGAATGTTTCATTGTGAGATTTCTGCATTTTAGTTTTGTGAGGGTTTAAAATCAGACTTATGCATATTAGACAGACTTTAGAATTGCATTTTTCCTTACAGCAGATTTGTAGTTTCATTCATAAATCAAAAACAACAAAAAATATTGTTCTGGGTATTGCATATTCCTTCTTGTCTAGGCAGGGCACCCCTTTGTGCCAAGTTGTAGAATTTTTAGAAAAGAATCTGATTTTATAAAGCAAAATCGCCCCTTTGCTGGGCCGTACCATTTGTATTGTCTTGGGAATCGTGCAAAAATCAATATCTGCATTTTGAGTCAGTTTCTTGTGCCAATCTTGGGCGCCATCTCCTTGGGATCATTTTGCATTACATCTCGTGAAATTTGATTAAGTTTGGAGCAAGTTGTGAGTGATTTTGTGAGTTACAGGGCTGCTGTTCGTGCACGTGGATAACAGGACTGTCAAAAATCAGATTGTCAGGTTGGCTCTAATAATTGAGTTTTTGATCTAAGCTTTATCATCCAGTGAAGGAAACTCCATATATATTGTTGCAACTTTATTTATCTCTTGATTCACACTGATAGCAAGGCATTATCTAATATATTGTAAGCTGGCAGTAGTACTGACAGTAGTTCAAAATCTTGCTTTATCAATTTGTAATGTTCAATCTTTACATTCTGTAATTGCTTACATTTCCGCCCTATGGTAGCTCCTTTCCCACTCCGGGTTAGAAAGCACATTCTGGGTGTTGAGTTCTTTCAGCATTCTAGTTTATTTCCCTTCAAAGCATTGTAATTTCTTAGCACTCTGCCATATGGTCGCCTCAATTCCATTCTGGATTGGGTAGCACATACTTGGTGTCGAGTTCCTTTCAGTACTCGTAGTGTAGAAGATCCTCTGACCACATGCTCGCCATCATCAGCGCCATTCTTGGTTAGAGTTCCTTCCAGTTCTGTTTACTTTTCCGGATCCCTCACGACCAATGCTCACACCTTGCCCACATGGGATCACGGTGTACGATGCAGTTGGGGAGTTGCTTCAGCTTGC
Organism: Sequoia sempervirens; assembly: GCA_007258455.2. NCBI lineage: Eukaryota > Viridiplantae > Streptophyta > Pinopsida > Cupressales > Cupressaceae > Sequoia > Sequoia sempervirens. The sequence goes on from VDFB02168858.1 coordinate 3,435, forward strand.
TCGTTTTGGTTTAACTACTAACCTTAACGGGTGCATTGGTTTGTAACTTGCAATTGAAAAATTGAAAAAAAATTGGCTCGGAATATTTCAGTGGTATCAGAGCCAAGATCCTGCCATCCTGTGAACAAACTGTCTATGAGTGACAGAGAAAAGAGATACATTGCAAGGGAAGACAAGAAAGTTGGAAAACATTTTCAGCCTTATCAGGCTCTAGAAGGTCATACAACTTTTGAGGTTTTGAGGGCTCATTGGGAGTCTTCTCAGGAAACAGACATGGCAGAAGGTGAGAGATCAGTTGGGGGTAACGAGAGGTTTACCAACAACAGAGATGATAGTGGAAAGGGAAGAGAGAGATCTATAAGTTCCGAAAAGAGATTTGAAAAGAAGATGGATGCCTTGATGGACATGGTATCTCTCATGATGGGGAAAGTAGGCCAGAACACAACTCCACAAAGTAATCCTGGACATAGAGGAGAACACAGTGCCTCCAACCAGCATGATGGACATGCAGCTCAGCCTAGTTCAAACAACACTTACATCTCAGCTAGGCCTTTCAAACCCACCTTCTTGGTGCCTAGAAACACTCAGCCTGATCCTGAAGAGAATGCTTCATTCGTGGAGCAGTTGAGACTTGGCCGTGCAGAGTATGACTCTCTTTCTGATGACATCAAGATGGATATGTCCTACAATGATTTTATGGATCATAAAAGAAAGAATAAGGGAAATGGGAGACATTATGAGCAAAGAAGACCAGCAGTTCAAGGGGACTTGTATCAAGCTGTCAACAAGGTTATACTTCCACACTATGACGGGAGTGATAATAGTTCAGCTCGAGCTTGGATACAAAAGCTGGATAACTATCTAGCTCTTAGACCCATGGCAGAAGAGGAGGCGATTAAGTTCGCTACGCTACACCTAGATGGGGTGGCACATGAGTGGTGGTACCATGGCCTAGTCACCTTGGGTCATCGATCTATCACAACCTATGATGAGTTCACCAATAGGCTCATCGAGAGATTTGAGAAAAAGGATCCTGAAATTCATTTTAGAGAATTGGAACAGTTGAGGCAGTATAGCACAGTTGATGCCTACATAGCTGAGTTCCAGAGACTCTCAGTCATGGTCATTGGAATCACGGAGAGGCGGTTGGTGATCCTTTTCAGTGAAGGATTGACAGAACCACTAAAGGGATGGATTAAAGCTTTTGATCCACCCTCCCTACAGGAGGCCATGAAGAAGGCAAGAAACATGGAGTGGGCAGCTCCGAAGGCAAAGTTTCAACCCAGGCCTTCCTTTCACAAAGGGGATAAAGGAAAAAGACCTCATCAAAGACCTCCTTTGAGACCTCAGCATAAGGAGTTCAAACATCATAATCCTCATGTCACAAGATTAGATCCAGAGACCCTAAATGAACTCAGAAGAAAGGGGTTATGTTTCCGGTGTAGGGAAAAATGGTCTCAAGATCATGTTTGTCCAAAGGGAGTCAAATTTAATCAGATTGAGTACTATTCAGCTGGTGAAAGTAATTCTGATTTTTCAGACCAGCAATCTGATTTTGAAGATAGTGAAGTGGAAAGAGTTCCAGATGAGTCTGAAGATGAAAAGGAAAGCGGAGGTATTTTGGCCCAACTTTCGAGCTTTCAAAGAAATGAATCATTCAAGGTTCGATGGATGATTGAGGGGCAGCGAATAGTTGCTTTGATTGACACCGGGGCAACACATAACTTCATTGATGAAGTTGTGGTGGCAAAGAAGGGGCTACAAACAGAAGAGTTTGAAGGCTTCAAGGTCATGGTTGCTGATGGATTCCACATTTCATGTACCAAGAAGATCTCAAACATGACTATGCAGTTGGGAAACTATGAAGTCAAGGACGACTTCTATGTAGTCAACATTGGAGATACGGATGCCATTTTGGGCATTCAATGGCTGCGTTCCCTTGGTGAGATCTCCTTAAATCTGCAAACTATGGAGCTCAAGTTTCAATCCGATGGGAAGAGGGTAGTACTAAGAGGAATGTCCAATGGGGGTCCTCGGGTTGTATCATTCAAGAGAATGGCAAGGCTGGTTCGTCAAGATCAAGTTGAGTGGGCTGCAGAATGTATGATTCTTCTTGCTAGTCCGGTTGACACTAAGAGAGACTATCCTCCTGATGTTCAGTCTTTGCTCACAGAGAAGAGCAAGGTATTTGCTGATCTACCTCCTGGACCACCACCTGAGCGGGGTTTGAAGCATATCATAGAGCTCAAGGAAGGAGCTAAACCCGTTATTACAACTCCCTATCGGTATCCTAAGAAGCAGAAGGATGATATCGAGAAAAACATTCAGGAACTCTTGGAGATGGGTTTCATTCGTCCAAGCAAGAGCCCTTTTGCATCTGCAGTGGTTCTTGTGAAGAAGGATGGTACCATACGCATGTGTGTGGACTATCGTGCTTTGAATCAAAGCACCATCAAAAACCGATACCCCATTCCAAGGATAGATGAGCTCATTGATGAGCTACATGGGGCCAAGTTCTTCTCGAAGATCGATTTGAGATCGGGCTACCACCATATTCGAATGAGAGGATCTGATGTTGAGAAGACAGCTTTCAGGTGTCACTATGGCCATTTCGAGTTTCTAGTCATGCCATTTGGGTTGACTAATGCTCTGCAACCTTCCAGTCTTGTATGAATAGAGTTTTTCAGAAACATCTAAGGAGGTTTGTGTTGATATTCTTTGATGACATTCTGATTTATAGCAAGACTTGGGAAGAACACCTCAAGCACTTGGAGGAAGTGCTTAGCATCTTAGAATCTGAAAGCCTGTTTGCCAAGGACTCCAAATGTGAATTTGGAATGAAGGAGTTACTCTACCTTGGCCACATAATCAGTGCTGAGGGAGTAAAGGTTGATCCTGAAAAGATCAAGGCAGTTGTTGATTGGCCACCTCCTGAGAACTTACTCAGTTGAAAGGGTTTTTGGGTTTGTGTGGATTTTATCGTAGATTTGTGAAAGGCTACTCACAGAATGCTACTCCTCTTACTAATCTCACGAAAAAGGGAGCCTTTTGTTGGTCAAAAAAGGCTCAAACTACTTTTGATAAGTTTAAGAGGACCATGAGCTCTTGTCTGGTTTTGGCTATTCCGGATTTCTCCAAGCCTTTCGAGCTACAGTGTGATGCATCCGGTGAAGGAGTTGGGGCTGTTTTGATGCAAAACAAACATCCAATAGTGTTCGAGAGTAGGAAGCTAAGAGGTGTTGAAAGAACCTACTCCATTTATGACAAGGAAATGCTTGCCATTATGCATGCATTAGCTAAGTTCAGACAGTATTTGGTGGGAAACAAGTTCATGGTTAAGACTGATCACAATAGTCTTAAACACTTTATGCATCAGAAGGATCTGAACGAGAGGCAACAAAAGTGGGTGAGTAAGCTTCAAGATTACGACTTTGACATTGAGTATGTCAAAGGAAAAAATAACATTGTGGCTGATGCTCTGTCTAGGAGACCCCATTTGAGCTCATTGTGTGAGCTTACCACTGATTGGAAGGACATGTTGTTTGCTGATTATGCCCAAAATCAGTTTGTAGCATCATTGAGGGTACTTTCATGGCGAAAGGTACAAAGGTGATTGAGGGTTGATACACTACAAGGGTAGAATCTTTCTGGTGGCTGATTCTAAGCTCAGAAAGAAGATTTTATTGACATTTCATGACATTCCGCTTGCTGGTCACCAAGGATTCTTTAAGACATATAGGCAGATCCGAGAAAGATTTTCTTGGAAAGGGTTGAAAGGAGAAGTGCAACGATACATTCAGGAGTGTCCCGTTTGTCAAATGAACAAGAATGAGCATACTCTACCAGCTGGTCTGTTGCAACCTCTTCCCATTCCCAATCAAAAATGGGAAAGCATATCGATGGACTTCATCACAGGGTTGCCCAAGGTCCAAGGGAAGGATTGTATTTATGTTGTAGTGGATCGATTAACAAAATTTGCTCACTTCTTCGCCATTACCAGCTCTTTTTCAGCAGCCCAAGTTGCAGATCTGTTTTTTCATGAGGTGTTTAGGTTACATGGGCTGCCAAAAAACATTGTGAGTGATAGGGATAGCAACTTCCTAAGCACTTTTGTGCTTACTCCAAGCACTAGTTATCACCCCCAAACAGACGGACAAACTGAAATAGTGAACAAGTGGTTGGAAGGCTACTTGAGAAACTATGTTTCGGAGCAGCAAAGAGCGTGGGTTAAGTGGCTTCACATAGGCGAGTACTGTTATAATTCTTCCTTTCATATGTCAATAAAGATGTCACCTTTCTTGGCTCTTTATGGTTATGAAGCACCTAGTTTTGCTGATTTGGTATTTGGCGATAGCAAAGCTCCTCAAGCCAAGGACTTATTGCAGCAGAGTCAAGACATCATGAAATCCTTGAAGAACAATCTTCAGATTGTACAGAATCAGCAGAAGATGTATGCTGATCAGAGGCGTGTTGAGCACTCTTTCGAGGTTAGGGATATGGTTTATCTCCGACTATAGCCTTACAGACAGTCTACTCTCAAGAAGAGTGGAGTTGAGAAGCTCAAACCTCGCTTCTATGGGCCGTTCAAGGTTATCAAAAGGGTGGGAGCAGTAGCGTATGAGTTGGAGCTACCTTCAAGTAGCAAAGTGCACAATGTCTTCCACGTGTTTGGCCTCAAGAAGGTGCTTGGACATAATGTTATTGCTACATCATAGTTGTTGCCTTTGGATGAAGAAGGACAGTTGGTTTTAATTCCAGAGGAGATTCTTGATTCTTGTGAGCGTTCTTTGAGGAAAAGAACAATCAGAGAATATTTGGTGAAGTGGAAAAACTTGCCTATAGAGGATGCAACTTGGGAGAATGATGAGATTCTGCAGCATCCTAGTTTGCGATTGCTTGAGGACAAGCAATCTTGGGGAGGGCGGACTGTAATGTCCCCTTCTCAAGCATGATCTTCTCAGATGACCGTTGGCCTATTTCAAAGACCCGTAGGCTACTCGGAAGGTAAAATTAGGGTTTCTTGTTTTGAAGGATGTTCTTGCTCAAGGGTGGTTGATTCAATGGTGGATTCTTTCTGGGTTTTCAGAGAGCTTTGTAGTGATATGTTCTTCTTGGCATTCTGAGCATCTTCAAAAATTTACTATTTTTAGTAAATTCTATTTCTGGCAGTATTCCTGTTGGTTTCAGCATGGTTGACCTTCTACTTCAGACTAATCAGTTGGCTTGCTCATTAATGGCTTTGGGGCACAATTGGAGAGATAAGTCAAATTATTTAATTAAAGTCATGTTTTAATGTTATATTTTAATGTTGACCCCCTTGGCCTAGCTCGTCACTTTAAGTTGTTTTAAAAGATGTCTTTATGGGTGGGCGCCTCATTGAAAGAAATTAATTATATTTCTTATAAAGTAAAGATTAACCCAAGCTCAAATTGGATGCCAACTTCAAGGAGGAAATAAAGTATTATTAAAAAGTCAAAGTTTGCTTGGAAAAGTGGGACGCCTTCTATTGGAGGATTAGGGTTTGGTTCGAAAAGGAAGTTTAGGGTTTCAAGAAAGATCATCTGAAAATTATAAAAGGAGGCCATTGGTTATCATTGAGACTATCTTTTGTCTATAGGAATGTTATGTTGCCGGATTGGCTTTGGGATTGCTTCGAGGAATGTACGCCTCCTAGCTTGGCATTGCTTCTCGCTTGAAAGATAGCGACTAGTGGTGAGATAGTGTAGTTTGAGAGTTTTGCATTGGGATTTGTGCATTGTAATCAACTTATGGCTTTCTAGTTCAGATTATGCATATTAGAGGTTTTCTAGAATTGCATTTTTTATTACAGTAGATTGTCTTTTTCATTCATAAGTCAAAAAATACAAAAAGTATCATTATGGGTATTGTCTAGATCTATTTGTCTATGAAGGGCGAACTATTTCCTTAAGTTTCAGACTTTTTGGCAAAGCATTCAATTTTTAAAGTCAAATCGCCCTCTTGTTGGGCCGTACCATTTGTCCTTGCATTGATTTTTGTGCATAAATTAAATAGAGACTTTTGGGTCTGTTTTGGGTTGCAATCTTGGTCACCTTCATCATTAGGGTCTATTGCACTTCATTTCAAGTTAGTCGGATGAGTTGTGAGAGAGATATGAACATTTGAGTAAATCATAGGTTGCTGGTTATTATATTAAAGTGCAGATCTGTTAAAAATTAGAATTCATCTTTTGGTCTCTGTGAGAAGCTATTGTTCTTGGCATCCTTGTTTAAGCAAAGGAGAGTTCTTTAATATGATGTAATGCTAATCTGATATATTCATACGCTCTTGGCTAGCGAATGCTCTTCATATTGTAAGCTGACAATAGTACTGGCAGCAGTTCTTAATCTTGCTCATTTCTGATTTGTAATTGCTTATCTACATTCTATAATTGCAAATGTATTTCTTTATCTCCACCCTATGGTAGCTCCTTTCCCACTCTGGGTTAGAAAGCACATTCTGGGTGTCGAGTTACTTTCAGCATTCTATCTTATTTCTCTTCAAAGCATTGTAATTTATGTTATCTCTGCCATATGGTCACCTCATTTCCATATTGGATTGAGTAGCACATACTTGGTGTTGAGTGTGCTTTCAGTATATTAGATTATAGGGATCCTCTGACCACATGCTCGTCATTTGCTGGTGCATTCTTGGTTAGAGGTATTGCATAAGCATTTTGATTAAGACCCTCTGACCATATGCTTGCCACCATCGGCGCCATTCTTGGTTAGATTTCCTTCAGCTCAGTTTCTACATTTAGATCCTCTGACCAATGCTCACACCTTGCCCACATCGGGATCCTGGTGTACATTCTGGTTAGAGTTTTTTTAGTATCATTTTGGTTTAGCCGCTAACCTTAACAGGTGCATTGGTTTGTAACTTGCAATTGAAAAAGTTGAAAAATCTGGCTCAAAATATTTCAGTATAGACCATGTGTTGCGAGAAATCGTGGGTAGATCAATGAGGCCATAGCATGATTGAGTCATCTAGTGACTTGGAATCCCCTAACCTTACACACATTTTGATAAAATAGAAAACAAGTGGCTTTTATCATTTCTTTGGTGACATTATCTTGTATTTGTTTAAGGGGAATGTTACCATGTACTTCTTCTTGCATGCGGGAAAGAATAGCAGTCACTCTATCTGGGGAATATGCACTAGTCCTCTCAAGTTCATCTTTTAGTTTTTCTATACTATACAATATTAACATGCATGGTTCACTATATATCCCCGGGTTTGCACCCTGTGCTAATGAATCTCTCAATTTTTTTTATCTCATTACTAGTATTTGCAAACAAAGAATCTGACACAGGTGGAACATGATCTACATTTTCCATGTTATATATATTTTATATATATATATATTATATATATATATACAGTACACCTAAAAAAACAATGAGACTTTGGTAATAATATATCTAGATAAAGAGAATACAAATCTAAAATATCTAACTTGTAATAATTCATCTACTCATCAATAATATTTTCATACTATTAACTTGATTTAAAAATAATTGGAAGACAACTATAATCTATAACATATCATCCTTAAATGGTTCAAATTTTAAATGAAATGATGAAAGAAAGAATAGGAATACAAAGATTAAAGTATAAAATCATTTGAAAATGATTGGGGATAAAAATATTTAATCTAATAGTTGTTAACATAAATGAACTTCAATTATATAGCCAAGAACATCAAAAAATTATAGATTGGAAAGAAAAATAAATATGTCATATTACTTGAATCAAATCTAATAAAGTTTGACTTCATTGCATACTTGTTATAAATATCTCACATGAACCAATGAAACTCAATGTGTCTCCAAGTTACATAAGAAGAGAGAACCTAAATGTGAAAAAGAAAAAGAAAAAGAAATCCATCTTTTTGTAATGAGTTTGTTAAAAATTAAAAACATTCAAGAACCCCAAAATGGTTTGAAATTGATGAGCATAATAGAAATTCTTGAAGGCAAGAGATCATCACAAACCATTCGGTTGTGGGCTTCAGAAAATTTCAATGAATGGTTTACCAATAAGATGTATTAACCAAAATATTCCAAATTTTTATACAATTACTAAAGATGTACAAAATGAGACCTTTACTAAATAAATATCAAAATGCATCATTAAATGTATATTAACATCATCCGTACTCTAATTAAGAACATTAAAAACAACACCAACACAAAGAGATAAAATTAAAAAGTTACAACTAATGATGTTATAATAATCCTCCCCAAGTTGATCCTCTCATCCCAATCATCATACTTACTGTTTTGGTACTTGAATCATATTTATTATATTATGTGCTCCTCAACACTATGTAAATTAGAACTCTTAATAAACATGTTTTTTAAGAGGAAGCATTTTCTCTTTCTATTACCATAACGATTATTCTTGTTTTTGTAACTTGGTATTTCTACTTGTAGATTTTCAACTTTTTATTATGTAAATCATTCTTTGATACCCAAGTAGTTTGAAGACCCTTTTAAGATGAAGAAAATATAGATTTATCATTTGTAATCCTCATCCTTCCTTGCTACATGAGTAATTTTTTTTATGAAAACCATGTTTAGGAATGAAAATATCCAATCCCTTATGCTTCTGAACTAAAGTTTGCAATGCTTATGGTTCTTTTGGCCTTATAGATTCTTGAATCATTTTATAATATAAAACCTACATATAACCTACTTTGGCTCTAATAATTGTAAACCCTTTAGGAATTCTAAATTGTTGCATCTTGTCTTGATTTTCCCACCATTGTTATTCCTTTTGAAATTTTTACAAATTAGGCAAAGAATCCTTGCACTTATATAGAGGATCCTTAGGTATGTTCTTAAAATTATTTAAGGTTAAATGACTTAATCTAAAATAAAGGCATATACGGATCTCTTGCAATTGTAACCTCTTTACTAGTGTGAACATATTTGATACCTTGATGGCATGACATAGATGATGTTGCTTGATATTGCTTTATCCATGGATACCTAAGTAAAATATGAGATACATCTAAAGAAGAAATAATATGACATAGAATAAGAACTTCCCTCATCTTTTAGACCAAAAAATTAAGGTAAAATAATGTATCATATAGTTTCAATCAACATATCATTAGTCAATTTTAAAGAAACCCTCAAATATGCATATGCTTGTTTATAAAATGATGATAAAACAAAAATTGTTCAATGCATACATTTTATTAGTGAGTAAGATCAATAAACACACCCTTACATGGTTCATGATCCACACAAAACCAAAGGACCATTATAATTATTTAGTAATATCTCACAATGTGAAAAAGGTGTCAAAAAAATTAGCATACCTAAACCATAAATTGACTTGTCATAAAGTGGGTGGGTAGCTTAGTGGTGGATATTTGCATCCTAACTAGTTCATGGAAATTTCAAAATGGTATTAGAGCCAAGCTATGTGCATTTGACACCTATGTTGTGGCTCAAGGGAGTGTGTTGGAGAAATGATACACACCTAAGCCATAAAAGGACTCATCACAATGTGAGCCACTAGCTCAATAGTAGAGCATCCTAACACCAAATGGGAGGTCCTAAGTTTGAATACTGGTTAGTCCATAGAAATTTCTATAAAATTCAATCACTAGTACATAAGAAGAAGAATAAGTACCCTTATAATTTTTATTAATACCAACAAATCATTCCTCACATGTAGGTGAATCAATGATTTCAAGCTCGTCAACATGTATATGTACCTCAATCTCATGACCCTCATATAAAACCATTTTATTAGGGTAAGTGCACCAAGATGGTCACACTTTTGTGGCCAAACAAGAAAAAAACAAGCCATAACGCGTTCGCGTTATAACGTGTTCGCGTTATTTCTTTTTTTTTTAAAAGGCGCGAATCCAGTTTTAGTGCAATAAATAACGGGTTCTCGTTATAATGCGAGCACATTATTTAATCCTAAACGGACATATCTCTACTGGTTAATAACACGCTCACGTTATGATAAATTTGGCCTTTTTAAGCTTAAGATGGTACATTTATAGGGTAGAGGATTAAGGGTACTAGGGAGAGAGCTAGAGGGATTGAGTGAGAGAGAGGGAGATACTTCAGAGAGAGAGGAAGGGAGTGAGAGAGAGATACCCTCTTCAACCCTCTCCCACACTCTCCCATCCTCTCCCGCTCTCTCCCACCTTATCCTACACTTTGCAACCCTCTCCAACCTCCCAACTCTATCCCACAATCTCCACCATATCCCACCCTCTCCTAACCTTTCTAACACCTTCTTCTACAATCTTCCACCCTCTCCCACTATCTCCCACTCTCTAACACTCTCTCCAACCCTCTCTCACCCTCTCCTACCCTCTCCAGCCCTTTCCCACCCTCTCCCACTATCTCAAACCCTCTCCCACCCTTGCCTACCCTCTCCAACAGTCTCTCTAGCCCTCTCCCACACTCCAACCTCTCTCTCCCACCTCTCCCACTCTCTCCTAGCCCTCTCCGCAGTGCGTAGCCCTCTCCAGCCCTCTCCCACCCTCTCCCACACTCTCCTGCCCTCTCCCACCCTCTCAAACTCTCTCCAACCCTCTCTCACCCTCTCCCACCCTCTCCAACCCTTTCCCACCCTCTCCCACTATCTCAAACCCTCTCCCACCCTTGCCAACCCTCTCCAACACTCTCACTAGCCCTCTCCCACACTCTCCAACCCTCTTCCACCCTCGCCAACCCTCTCCAACCCTCTACCACCCTCTTAGGACCTCTCCCACTCTCTCCAACCCTCTCTCACCCTCTCCCACCCTCTCCAACCCTTTCCCACCTTCTCCCATTATCTCAAACCCTCTTCCACCCTTTGCCACCCTCTCCAACACTCTCTCTAGCCCTCTCCAATACTCTCCAACCCTCTCCCACCCTCTCCAACCCTTTCCAACCCTCTACCACCCTCTTAGGACCTCTCCCACTCTCTCCAACCCTCTCTCACCCTCTCCCATCTTTTCCCACCTTCCCTACCCTCTTCCACTTTCTCCAACCCTCTCTCCCACCCTGTCCCACACTCTCCCACTCTTTCCAATCCTCTCCAACCCTCTCCCACCCTCCCTACCCTCTCCCACTCTCTCCAACCATTTCTCAAGTGCTCTCC